>SNQJ01S0062088.1:27028-41586 GCA_010110895.2 Picea sitchensis
TACGACCCCGGGAAGTTGATGTACTAACTTACCCAAACGGGGCCCACATGACTTTTGGCGCTTCATCTCCTAGGGTTAGGTTTTTGGATGTCTATGACTTTTGACATTCTTGTCTATTGTAAAAAGGACTCTAGAGCCTCATTGTACTCATCTTCTCACGGATGCGAGTAGCAGCCACATCTCTTCTCAGAGATAAGCTACCAGCGCCCTAGCTAGTTTATTTCCATTCTGTCTGTAAGAATATTTCAGTGATTTTTTATTTCTGCTGCATCTCTGTGTTTATGTGTATTTCTGTATTTCATTGTGTTCCTACATAAATCTGGATCAACCATGATGATTGATTTGTTACCTTTTTTTGGGAGTCCCATGATAAATTCCATTGAAATGTCAGACTAGATTTGTGTGGAATTGGTAATGGTTGCAATGCCCTTTGCATCTTCATCAACTCTCCCTTGTTTCTTTGGCAAGTGTCACAAGATGCTACAAAATCTTAGATATCTATTTTCATTCTTTCCCAGAAGAATGAGCACTTATTTGTTTCATAGGTTTTCTGAAATCCATAGTGACCTACTATTGGTGATGAATGTAGCTCCTTTAAGACTCATTGTTTTAAAGTCGAAACTTTTTCCAGAACAATGCACTGTTTAAAGTGCAATGCATCTTGTTTCCATGTATATCCTTTAGGTGGGTTTGTATTTGCATGAAGCCATTGGATGAGTTTCCTTAAAGTACTTTTTGCTATCCATTCCCTGTGGGAATACTTGAGCCATCTGAGACTTGGTAAGGATAAGGCAATGAGTGATCCCTCATCCTTACATTATCTAGATAAAGCATTATCCACACCATTCTCTTTACCCTTCTTATAAATTATCTTATAATTATACCCCAACATCTTGGTGACCCACTTATGTTGCTCCAGTGAAGACAATTGTTGTTCAAGGAAGTATTTTAGACGGTGATGGTTAATCTTGATATAGAAACCTCTCCCAATGAGATCTGGGTGTCAGGTTCCATTTCTTGAAGGATAACCATAATTTCCTTCTCATATGTGGATTTTACCAAATTGCAGTCACACAACTATTTACTGGTGAATGCCAAGAGGCGTCATTCTTGCATCAATGCTTCTTCAAGACCTTTTCCTAAGGATTCACATTCCAAGAAAAAAGTCTTATTAAAATTAGGCACTACTAATATCGGAGTCGTGCACATGGCATCCTTTAAAGTCACAAAGGTCTATCCTTCTATGTTAGAAAACTAAGAGGGGGGGTGAATCGGTTATTATTGTGCTTAAACAATTTTTCCCATTTTAAACTCTTTATTGAACACATAATGACAATCACCATGATGCTAGGAAATAAGCAATAAAATGTTAAACATCAATCACACACATGAAATATACAGAGACAAATATTTCCCGAGGAAACCCATAAAGGATAAAAACCTCTTCTTCTTGATATGATAAGTAATCTTTACATTTTGTACATTATTATACTTATGAGATCCAACTCATTGTGAGGCTAACACCTCTGTCTTATAAGCTGCAACTTGCTGAGAGCACCAACTCTCTTGTTTCTCTAGCACCCACTAGAAGGAAGCACCAACTCCTTGAGTGTTCCAGCACCAACTGGATGGAAGCACCAACTTCCAGTCACACAGGCACTAACTTGTATAACAGAGAACATTAATTCTCCCTTGCACCACCCTGCCACCTTGGTTTTTCTAGCTGCAACCAGATAGAAGCTACAACTCCCTGTGTTCAAGCACCCACTTGAAACTATGAGGACAAAAATCCTCCCGAGCACCTCCCTACCACCCTGGAATATAAATCTTTGCTTCTCATAAATTTATTACAGTGATACAGGATTTATCAATGGCTTACCAATCACATCACTGTTCTGCAACACTGCTCTGCTTTGCCTGCATCAATGTCTTCTTGCTTGCATCTGTTGCGCTTTCTATTCTTTTTCCTTTTATGATATGTGCGCCATATCCATACCATTTTCTATCCCCCTTCTGTGCATTTCAGCTGCTACACACAACATTTCAGCTGCTACACACAACCTGCTTTTACTTGCATGAATCACACTCAACAACAACACAAATCTCTTCTTTGTTCTGCGTTTTTATCCTCTCTGTGCACCTTTTTCCTCCTCATGTGCAATGTCTCTAAATTCTCTTTACAGTGACACTATTCTACCCCACATATTGTTCACTGTAAATTCTCCTTGCTCTCCCATAACTCCACAGCAGAATCACATCCCCTCCAAATTTTGCATGCCTCCCTCACATAAAGTCATCTCATGATCATCATGGCAACTCTTCATGTTCTCTGGCAGTTCTCTTGCCTGTGAGTTCATCATCAGTGGTCACTATGCTGATATTCCTTAGCCTCTTTGGCAGTCGAGACTCTTCGTCTTCTCTGTCATTATCGAATCTCTTCATCATCACTGGACGTTACCTCAAGACTCTTCGTCTCCTTTGGCAGTTACCCTACAACTCCTCGAATTCTGTGGCAGATGCAATCACTTCATTTTGGCATTTACTGAGAAAACCTCTGCTCGTTCATGTGTTTGGCACCTTTTCCCTTTCTGAGAAATCTACACAGTGGGTGCTAGCTGTTCTGGCTAAGCCCCTTCCTTTCACATGACCATCGATGGTGACCAAGCGCTTATTCAAAAGGGCGCTTTGAAATTTTGGGTTTCGCGAGTTTGTTGTGAGTCACTCTGACTCTTCCAACTCCCGATCACGAAATAAAGCCTAGATACGCTAGCTCTTTCCCCTCACATGACCACCGACGGTGACCACCAACTACACCAACATGCGCTTCACAATTTCGCACTTCGAGACATTGCGAACTTCGTAAATTTGCTCAACTATCTTCTTCGAATTCCTGATCCCCAAATCAGCGAATTCCTTAGGACTAGATCTACGGTCCTCGATTCCCTTGCAATCAATGACTCAGATCAATTTCGTGACTTCGTGTTTTGCGAGTTTTCGCAACTCCTTCCTCTGGATTTCCCGATCTGTGAAACGCCGAAATGGAGCCTAGCTACGCTAGCTCCTTTACTTCTCTCACGCTGATGTGATCAATAGTTGTGACCAGGGGCCAAGCACGAGGTTGCTTCATGATTTCACGACTTCGTGAGCCTTTGCCGTGCCTAATCAACGATCCACGATCCTCGGTGATCCGATGGCTATCCTCTGCTCCGGGACTTCAGCCTTTGGGACTTTGGGGGAGTGTTGATGGTAAAACTCCCGAAGCAAAACTACCAGAGTGACGTAACTCTTGCGTCACTCAATGATGTGTCATGAGCCGAGTGGCTGCCACATGTCACTCAGATTCGTAATATTCATGTACTTGAAATGTCGAATCATCTTGACAATTGTCCCTGTCTAATTTTTCCACGTGTCCTTGATGCTATAGTCTACCACTTGTCCTTGCTGACGTGGTTTGCCACATTCACCTGCTGGATCTGATGGCCCAGATTATTCCTCGATCCAACAACTCAGATCATATCGCCATTTCATGTTTCACAAGTTGGAAGGTTAGAGCACTTCCTTCCTTTGAATTTCTATTCAGCAAAATGCTGATCTCTCGCCATGTGTCCTCCAGATCGAACGGTCCCCAGGATTTTGCGTTTCATGATATCTGCGGACTGCTCGACGCAGTTCTCTCAATTCACAATTCTGTGAAACTGCTCATCTACTGCCATGTATCCTCTTTGATGATGGACAATCCCCCTGCTTTTGAGACTTTGTAAGCCCGCTTCACCTTTCACTTAACGGTCGTGCACGTTCTTCTGGATCCAACGACAGTCGGTCCTTGTGCTTAGATCTGACACCTGAGATTTGTTCTCCTTCTCTACGTGATCCTCCTGTCTGGACTCTGATATGATGACCATCGGGAATTCGGGATGGGTGATCCAATGATCATTGTTTCTCTTCCTCCTGATCTTACGCATCCTTCCGACTTGGAAGAATTTCTAAGTGTCAAAGGTTGTGTGACCTTTGCTCGTCCTGCGAGTCCTTCTCTTGGTCCTCGACTACACTTCTGGAAAGTGCAAGGCGCTATCTCTTATGAGCTTTGATCTCTTCTCTAGCTTGTTCTTCTGTGTGTTCTTGCCATCAATGACAAGCACATCATTATTGTTCCTGTAAAAATTCCAACAATATCTCCCTTTGGCATTGATGGCAACCCTGAAAGGCTGCACTATTCTGCTTAGACATCGATATCCAACCTTAGCATCTAGTCATGCTATTCTTCTCCCCCTTTGACATCAATGTCAAAGAAAAACATGCTCCCCCTGAGATGTTGAAGTAATTTTTCGGAGGTATCAGATATTCAACCAACACAAACTCCCCCTAACAAGATGGACTCTCTTAGGTGTGAGATGGGATGACATCTAGCTTCTGACAGAGATATTCAAATGGTGTCTTGTCTAGGGGCTTAGTAAAGATATCTGCAATTTGTTTTGTGGTTGGAATGTAATGAACCTGAACAATCTGATTGGTGACCTTCTCTCTCAGAAAATGGTATTTTATGGGAATATGCTTGGTCTTGGAGTGGAATAAAGGATTCTTTGACACACTTATGGAATTAGTGTTATCACAATGAATTGGGATCGATGCAGTATATTTTACCTCCAAGTATGCAAGTGTCTGAATTATCCATAATACCTGAGTGCAACAAGTAGCAACAACAATATACTCTGCCTTTGTAGTTGATAAAGAAATGGAACCTTGCTTTTTGCTCAACCATGCTACTAGAGAATCTCCTAAGAAGAACACACCTCCACTCATGCTTTTCCTTTCATCCATGCAGTTAGCCCAATCAACATCTGAGTAGATTGGTAATTGAAAATTCTGATTCTTAGGATACTATAGTCCCTAGTTCATTGTTTCTTTCAAATATCTGAATATTCTTTTGACAACTAGCAAATGACTCTGTTTAGGTGTAGATTGATACCTTCCTACCATTCCAACAACATGCATTGTGTTTAGACGAGATGCTGTGATATACAACAGGCTGCCTATCATTGACCTATATGAACTTTGATCAACATCAAGTGAGTCATCATCCTTGCTTAATTTGCATCCAGTAACCATAGGTGTGCCCACATGTTTAGAATCTTCCATTTGAAACCTTTTCAACATTTCTCTTAGATATTTTTCTTGAGAAAGAAACATTCCTTCAAACCTCTGAGTAATTTGCAGACCAAGAAAAAATGACAGTTCCCCTATGATAGACATTTCAAACTCAAACTCCATGGCAGAAGCAAACCATTGTACCAATGAATCATTATTACATCTGAAGATGATGTCATCTACATAGACCAACACGATGAGCAAATCATTACCCTATGTTTTGATATATAGATTGTTGTCAATTGTTCCTCTCTTGAACCCTTTGTCTTGGAGATACTTATCCAGTCTGTGATACTAGGCACAAGGGGCTTGTTTCAACCCATATAAATCTTTCTTCAGCTGGCACACAAAGTCAGGGTTATCTGATAGTTCGAAACCCGCTGGTTGTTCCATATAGACTTCTTCTCTTAAATATCCATTTAAAAAAGTTGACTTGACATCCATTTGATAGACTTTAAACCTTTTATGACAAGTATAGGCAAGAAATATTCTGATAGCTTATAATCTTGCTACGTGCACAAATGTTTCATCAAAATCCAGTCCTTCTATTTGAGCATAGCCCTTATAGACCAATCTTGCTCTGTTTCTGACAACTTGTCCCTGCTCATTCAATTTATTTTTAAAGATCCATTTGGAGCCTATGAAATTTTTACCTTCAGGTCTAGGAACCATTTCCCAAGTATTGTTTTTCTCAATCTAGTAAAGTTCATCATTCATGGCTTTAACCTAACGGTCATATTTACTGGCTTCATTAAATTTCTTAGGTTCCACCATTGACGTGAAGGCTATGTGTGATTGCTTGGTGTTTTTGTTTATCCTTCTCCTGGTTTGTACACCTTTGTCTTTCTCACCAATTATCTGACTTGCAGGGTGATTCTTTTGAGTAATTATGGAGGAAGGATTTGATGTTGTCTGCTGATTTGAGTCTGCCTGAGTATTTGTGTCTTCATCTGACTTAGAGTATTCCTTTTCTGATTCTCGAACCTGTTCATCTTCATCTTTAGTTGTGTCCTCTGTAGAGGACTCACTATTGCACACCTCTCTTACTGGGACTTCTTCATCAACCTTTAAATCAATGCAATCAACTAATTTATGCAATATTTTGTTAAAGAATCTATATCCTTTACTATTGGTAGCATGTCCTAAGAAGATGCCTTCATCATCCCTGTCATCATACTTTTCAAGGTTTTCATTATTATTCTTTATATATCACTTGCTCCCAAAGACTTTGAAGTGTTTGATTGAAGCAAGTCTTCCATACCAAAGTTCATAAGGTGTCTTGTCACTATGTGGTCTGAGGTGGGCTTTGTTAAGAACTTGGACTGTTGTGTGTATTGCTTCTACCCAGTAGGTTTGACTAATGTTCTTCTCATTCATCATTGACCTGGCCATTTGCTGAACTGTTATGTTTTTCCTCTCAACTACTCCATTTTACTGTGGAGTTCCTGGGATGGTGTGTTCTCTATTGATCCCATGTTTATCACAAAATTCCTTGAAATCACTTGACATAAATTCTCCTCCTCTGTATGATCTTACAACCTTTAATCTGTTGCATGTTTGTTTTTCAATTAAAGCCTTAAATATTTTAAATTTCTCAAATGCTTCAGATTTTTCTTTGAGAAAAGAAACCCAAGTGAGTCTAGAGTAATCATCAATGATCAACATGAAGTAGTTTTCCTTCCCTGTGCCTTCTTGTCTTGATGGTCCACATAAATCCATATGAACTAATTGGAGTGGTTTCTCTGTTGAAGTAGAGCTCTTGGATTTAAACTGTGTCCTAGTTAGCTTTCCTACTTGGCAGGGTTTACACACAGTGTCTCGTGGCTTTGATATTCTTGGGAGATCTTTTACTGCCTCAAGATTTTTGAGCTTGATTAAGTGGTCAAAGTTTAGATGTCCAAGTATTCTATGCCATAACCATCTTTCATCATGTTTGCTTAGATGACACTCTTCTTTATCTTCTTTCAACACATATGCATTATTATATGTCCTTATGCCTTTAGCCACCACTTGTCCTAAGTTTACAAACTTTATCTTGTAATGCTTGGAAGTGAACACCACTTCACATCCTCTATCACACATTTGACTTACACTAAGCAAATTATGTTTCAGCCCATCTACAAGCAGAACATCCTTGGATTTTCCTTTTCCATTACTTAAACTCATCATCCCTTTACGCTTGATTTTACCTGGAGCATCATTTCCAAAGGTTACGTTTCCTGATTTGCTTTCACTTAGAGATAGAAACTTACCTTTGTCTCCCGTCATATGTTTGGAGAAACCATTGTCAATATACCAGGGGTTCTTTTATCTTTGAGCTGACAACACTAGTCCACACTTGTCATTTTATTTCTTCTTCCAAACCTTAACATTTTCAGCAGAAGGATTCAAATTTGGTTCATAGTTCCTTAAGTGACAGTCTGCAGCTTTATGTCCATAATTATGGTAGGTGTAACATTCTGGTACATTGAATAAAGGAACATAATGATTGTTTGCTTAGCCTGTGTCCTTTTCCCATCCATCACACGATTTGCAGTATGTGGTTGTTTGTTAATTGGTTGTTTCATTCTTTGTTGCAACAAATATCTATTCCTTGAGTGTCTTGATTTCTCATATCTAAATTTTAATTAGTAGTTTACAACTTTGTGACCAAAGTTAGAATAGTAAAAACAATATCCATAGAAAAATCCTTTGTACCTGGAAAATGGTTGTCTTCTTTGAGCAGGTCGATTTATTCCATGCTGATGATTTCTTTGAGCAGAGGGTATATTATTTCTTTGCTCTACAGTTTCAGTTCTGGTACTTCTTCCTTCTCTCTTTCTTGGTGGTTGATTATCTTCCTTTGTTTCTCCATATTTATTGCTGTCAATGCATGTAGATTTGACAAACTTAATGGATTTTTTGTTGCTTGGCTGACCATTATTTGATCCTTCTTCATAACCCAAACCAGTTTTCAAATTTAGATTCCTTTGCTAATTCAAAATGGTGGCTAATCCTTCTAAGGCTTTAATGCTTGGAATATTTTGGAGATATAATGCTTTAAACTTCTCCATTTCTTTTCTGATTTTTACTACCTCTTCTTCCAAGGCTTAACATCTTGCCTTCTTTTCTGATAACTGTTGTTTCAGAATGTCTTCTACTTTCTTTGCCTCTTCTAATTCTACTTTCAGCAGGGCAAAGTCTTCATCAGTTTTTTTACTGTCTTTCTCAAACTGTATCAACAATTGTTTTTGCTTCTTCTTCTTGAGTCTGAGTCTAGCAATTTCTTCTAGAGAACTAGTCAGTTCTCCTTCCAAGTCAACCACAACTTATTCATCATCAACATCACTTCCTATGCTTTTATTATCATAATCCTCTTTGGCCATTAGCATAAATTCATTAATATTATCTTCACAAGAAGAGTCACTATTGGTGTCTCTTGAAGAGTCATCATTGTTTACACATAAGCTTTTCTTTTTACCAAATCTCTTGAATTTGTACTTCTCTTCACCTTCAGATTTTTCGTCCTTATTCTTGTGTGGACACTTAGATGCAAAGTGACCTATCCTTCCACAATTAAAACATTTGAAGGGAAAATTGCCTTGGTACTTGTCTGATCTTTTCTTTAGTCTTCTCACAAATTTTACTTCAATTTCATTAGGCTCAGAATCCTCATTCTTATTTGCTTTAAATGATGCTTCTCTAGAGGTGGGTTTATATTTAACTATCCTCATTTCATATGCAGTCAACGTTAATAGAAGTTGATCAAAATCCAAGGCTTTTAGATCATTAATTTCTTCTATAGTAGAGACCTTCGGGTTGAACCTACTTGGCAGAGATCTCAAAATCTTCTGAACTAAAAAGGGTTCCTCAATTTTTTCACCAAGTGCTTTCATTGTATTTACTAGTTCTTCAACTCTCAGTGAATACTTTCCAACAGTTTTATCCTCCTTCATATTTAGCTTCTCAAACTGTACTCTATAGGTTTGAAGCTTGGCGTTCTTTACCTTCTCATTACCTTCATAACTGCTAATGAGTTTGTCCCACATTTCTTTGGCAGTTTCTAAGTGCATAACTTTTACAAATTTTGCTTCTGCAAGCCCACTCAGAATAGCATTCATAGCCTTAGTGTTGAAGCTGAATTCTAGCTTGTCATCCTTATTAGCTAATACAATTGGCTTTACATAACCAGTCTCTACCACGTCCCAGACATCTTCACCTAGGGCCATTATGTAGGTTCTCATCCTAACTTTCCAGAAGGCAAAGTTTGTTCCATTGAATAGGGGGACCTTATTGGTTGAAGTTCCTTCATGGCTTGACATGTTTAAGCTTCCTGATCTACCTTTAGATAAAAGGAACCTGGCTCTGATACCAATTGTTGGACAACTAAGAGGTGGGGTGAATCAATTGTTATCGTGCTTAAACAATTTTGCCCATTTTAAACTCTTTATTGAACACATAATGACAGTCACCATGATGTTGGGAAATAAGCAATAGAATGTTAAACATCAGTCACACACATGAAATATACAGAGACAAATATTTCCTAAGGAAACCCATAAATGGTAAAAACCTCTTCTTCTTGATATAATAAGTAATCTTTACATTTTGTACATTATCATACTTATGAGATCCAAATCATTGTGAGGCTACCACCTCTATATTGCAAGCTGCAACTTGCTGAGAGCACCAACTCTCTGGTTTCTATAGCACCCACTAGAAGGAAGCACCAACTCCCTGAGTGTTACAACACCAACTGGATGGAAGCACCAACTTCCAGTCACACAGGCACCAACTTGTATAACAGAGAACAATAGTTCTCCCTTGCACCACCCTGCCACCCTGGTTTTTCTGGCTGCAACCAGATGGAAGCTACAACTCTCTGTGTTCAAGCACCCACTTGAAACTCTGAAGAAAACAATCCTCCCTAGCACCTCCCTACCACCCTGAAATATAAATCTTTGCTTCTCATAAATTTATTATAGTGATACATGATTTATCAATGGCTTACCAGTCACATCATTGTTTTGTTACACTGCTCTGCTCTGCCTGCATCAGTGTCTTCCTGCTTGCATCTGTTGCACTTTTTGTTCTTTTTCCTTTTATGATCTATGCACCATATCCATACCATGCACTATCCCCTTCTGTGCATTTCAACTACTACACACAACCTTGTTTTACTCGCATGAATCACACTAAACAACAACACAAATCTCTTCTTTGTTCTGCGTTTTTATCCTCTCTGTGCACCTTCTGCCTCCTCATGTGCAATGTCTCTACATGCTCTTTACAGTGACACTATTCTACCCCACATTTTGTTCACTGTAACTTCTCTTTTCTCTCCCATAGCTCCACAACATAATCACATCCCCTAAAAATTCTGCATGCCTCCCTCACATGAAGTCATCTCATGATCATCATGGAAACTCTTCATGTTCTCTGGCAGTTCTGTTGCCTGTGAGTTCATCATCAATGGTCGTTATGTTGAGATTCCTTAGCCTCTTTGGCAGTTGAGACTCTTCGTCTTCTCTGTCATTACTGAGCCTCTTCATCATTATTGCACATTACCTCGAGACTCTTCGTTTCCTCTGGCAGTTACCTTGTAGCTAGTCGAATTCTTTGGCAGATGTAATCATTTCGTTCTGGCAGTTACTGAGAGAAACTCCGCGCATTCATGTGTTTGGCTCCTTTTCCCTTTCTGAGAAATTTACACAGTGGGCGTTAGCTCTTCTAGCTAAGCCCCTTCCTTTCACATGACCATCGACGGTGACCATGCGCTTATTCAAAAGGGCGCTTTGCAATTTTGCATTTTGGGAGTTTGCTGCGAGTCACTCTAAATCTTCCAACTCCCGGTCATGAAATAGAGCCTAGCTACGCTAGTCCTTTCCCCTCACGTGACCACCAGATACGCCAACAGGTGCTTCGAAATTTTGCACTTCGGGACATTGCGAACTTCGTGAATTCACTCACTTATCTTCTTCGAATTCTCGATCCTCGAATCAACGAATTCCTGAGGACCAGATCTACTATCCTCGATTCCCTTGCAATCAACGACTCAGATCAATTTCATGACTTCATGTTTCACAAGTTTTCACAACTCCTTCCTCTGGAATTCTCGATCTGTGAAACTCCAAAATGGAGCCTAGCTGAGCTAGATCCTTTACTTCTCTCCCGCTGATGTGACCAGAGGCCAAGTACGAGGGTGCTTCATGATTTCGCGACTTCACAGGACTTTGTCATGCCTGATCAATGGTCCATGATCCTTGGTGATCCGACGACTATCCTCTGCTCCGGGACTTACTCCTTTGGGACTTTGGGCGAGTGTTGATGGTAAAACTCCCAAAGAAAAACTCCCAGAGTGACGTAACTCTTGCGCCACTCGATGACGTGTCATGAGCCGAGTCGCTGCCACGTGTCACTCAGATTCGTAATATTCATGTACTTGAAACATCGAATCATCTTGACACTTGTCCCTGTCTGATTGTGCTACGTGTCCTTGATGACGTAGTCTGCCACCTGTCCTTGCTGATGTGGTCTAACACATTCACCTCCTGGATCCGATGGCCCAGATTAGTCCTCGATCCAATGACTCAGATCATATCGCGATTTCACATTTCGCGAGTTGGAAGGTTAGATCACTTCCTTCCTTTGACTTTCTAGTCAGCGAAATGTTGATCTCGGTCCCTCGGATTTCGCGTTTCATGATATCTGTAGACTACTTGATCTAGTTCTCCCGATTCACAATTCTGCGAAATTTCTCATCTGCTGCCACGTATCCGCATTGACGATGGACAGTCCCCCTACTTTCGAGACTTTGTAATCCCATTTCACTTTGCACTTAACGATCGTGCACGATCTTCTAGATCCAATGATGGTCGATCCTTGCACTCAGAACTGACACCTAAGATCTGTTCTCCTTCTCTACGTGCTCCTCCTATCTGGACTCTGATCTGACGGCCATCAGGAATTCAGGATGAGTGATCCAATGATCACTGTTTATATTCCTCTTAAGATTACACATCCTTCCGACTTGGAAGAATTTCTAAGTGTCAAAGGTTGTGCGACCTTTTCTCATCCTGCTCGTCCTTCTCTTGGTCCTCGACTGCACTTCTGGAAAGTGCAAGGCACTATCTCTTCTGAGCTTTGATCTCTTCTCTAGCTTGCTCTTCTGTGTGTTCTTTCCATCAATGACAAGCGCATCATTGTTGTTCCTGTAAACATGCCAACATTCTACTTCCCTCCAGACAAATGCATTATTTTTAAGGAGTTAAGTTAGGGGAGCTACAATTTTGCCATATTTTTTTACAAAATTATTGTATTGGTTGTTAAGTCCTAAGAATCCTCACAAGCTCTTCAATGTTTTGGGATAGGGCCAATATTGCATGCCCTCCACTTTCTTGGGATCAACTCGCATTCCATCCTTCCAATGTGATCGAAACATTTAACCTCAAGATCCCCAAAAGCACATTTGGAACGCTTTAGGAATAATTAACTATGCCTCAAGAGTTTCAAGGACTTATTGACATGCTCTATGTGTGATTACAATGCTTTATTGTAGATCAAGATATCATTGAAGAATACCAACATAAAATTGCATAGGAAAGGTTTCAAAATATTGTTCACGAGGCTCTGGAAAGTGGACGGAGAATTACAAAGACCGAAAGGTGTCATAAGAAACTCATAATGACCTTTGTGTGTTTGGAAGGCTGTCTTAGGGATATTAATATCATTTGCCTTTAATTGGTGGTAGCATGAACACAAATCAAGCTTAGTGAAAACTTGGCTCCATGAAGTTCATCCAAGAGATGATCAATAACTGGGATAAGAAATTTTTCCTTGATCGTCAAATTATTGAGAGCCCTAAAATAAAGACACATGTGCCAAGTGACTTCCTTCTTTGACACCATGAATACTGGTGATGAGTAAGGGCTTGTACTAGGATGTATAACTCCCACTTCCAACAATTCTTGAATGGTATTTTCTATTTCATTCTTTTGTCTAAAAGAGTGTACATAAGGATGTACATATGGCGGTTGAATTCCTAAAATCAATGGATTACCATGGTCATGCTCTCCAGGAGAAGAGGGTAAACCCTTTGGTGTCTCAAAGACTTGATGATGTTTATCATGGACTACTTGCAATTCTAGGTGTATTTATTTTGTTGGACTTTCCATAACCTTTATGACATTAACATGGGAAACAATGGAAAAGTGGCCTTTATTTAGTAACTTCTCCATACAATGAGAGTTGACTATTTCAGGAGGGTCTATTTGAATCCCTTGAAGGGTGGGAACTGGACCCTCTTTTGTGAAACTTAGATTTAGTTCCTTAAAATCCATGGTAACTGGTTCCAATGTGCATATAAATTATGCCCCTATTACTATATTACAAGCCCCCTTATTGATGGAAAATAGATGGTTTTAAGCTGATAGTCTCCCATCTAGAATTTGACATTTTCTCATCTTCCCGCATGTTTCATCATACCTCCATTGGTGATCATGATTTGAAATTAGTGCACCAGGTGGACAAAACAATGGGTTTCTTCTGTGACTCTCTTTTGAATAAAGTTATGAGTATTTCCATTAACAACTAAGACTACAAAATTTCGGTTCTTGATACAACCCATAAGTTTCAAGGTTTGTGAATTCAAAATTCTTGATAATGCATGCAGAGAGATTAGGGGTTCTTCTTGAGGGAATTGAGGTTTTATATCTACCTAAGTTGGAGTGTTGGTGTCTCCAACTAATAAATTTGGTGTCTCTTTGGTAATTATGTCTTCGGTTAGGGTCAGAGTGATCATATATATTTCAAACAATTTATATTCTTTACACCTATGACTTGGAGCATATTTTCCATCACAATTATAATAGAGTCCATGCCTTTGGCGGTCTACCATTTCTTCTCGAGACAACCTCTGTGATTCCAAGGAATGAGTAGGGGTTTTGTTGGAGGAATTAACTTGGGAAGGGTGAGTGTGTGAAATGAAAGAGGGTTTTTTGAGTTGTGCATTGATCGTCATCTCTTCTACTAGAGCCCTTTTAGGTGCTTCCAACTAGGTAGCAGGATGTTGAATTCAGACTTGTTCTTGAATCTCCTCCTTAAGGCCACTAATGAAACATTCTTTATAGAAATAATATGTTAATTTCTCTTTACAAATAACTAATTACTCAAATATTGGCATTGTTATCCCTCAAAATGTTCCACGATGATTAGGAACTATGCCGAGGCATCTCGAAACCCACTTTAGGCCTCAAGCTGGCTCTGGGGTGAGAGGGGATAACTCTTAATAATCAAATTTGTTGCTCACTATCACTAAGAAATATCTTATAACATTTCAGCAAAGGATAAGTTCGATATTTCAGGTGATGTATAACACGATAAAAGATTGAAGACAATGACAACTGATTGGAGTTAAATATAGTAAATCCTCTCAG
>SNQJ01S0062088.1:41596-60168 GCA_010110895.2 Picea sitchensis
TCACCATCATCATCAGAAACAAAGAAGCGTCCACCACACTGACTTGATATACAGGGGGTGACATGTCTTGCTTCATGAGGTAACTAGTCAAGTTTCATGGTATGCGTCATTTTAATAATTGGGGAATGTAGATAAGTTTTAAAGGTTTCTTTCTGATTATGAGATGTTAGCTCAGAAGTTATGCTTTTTACCATTTTTCACCTTGGTGTTTATCTTGGGGTTCCTAGTAAGTTTTCCATCCACAGGGAAAGCAATGCTACTGGAGGTCCTTCTTGATGGGTCATCGTGCCATTCTTGACCATCTTTGATCACTTTTCATCTTCACTCCTCTTTGTATCCTCACGTTTTTGGTTTTGGAGTTAAATGTACCCCAAAAAGGACTTATAACTCATTCTCTTATTGGAAGAAGGGGCTAAAGGCCCAAAGGTTGTTGCAACTAGCATCAACAAATAAAAAAAAATAAAAAAATCCATGATCAAAATGCAATGGCGGGGATACAAGGGACACAAAATCTATAGTCCAACAAATTTAGCTCTACCTTTCTAGGTACTCGCCCGAAGTCCTAAGCATGAATGAACACCTCACATATTTAGAAAGGACTTATAAGTATCCCTCTTGAAAGGAAATTCATTTAATGCATAAAAATTAAGAAACATTGTAAAGGGGACTTGTAAATCATCTAAAGAAAATATAAAAAAAGGAAAATTATGGGGTCAGAAAAAGGTTGCAACCCAAACAAAATGTAACTCAAGGATGCAACGCACCCTCTACAAAGGCACCCATCAAAATGAGACCATATGAGACCCTTGCATGTCAATGACCCCATGCCCAAAAGTTTCTCCCTTCATACACCTCACATTCATAACATGGCCTAGATAGAGTTCACTCAGAAAACACTCCTCTACTTGGGAAATTGGTCTAGCCAATAGGGCCTTTTGATAACCCTCCCATATTTTAATTTGTTAAATTGCATAAAGTCTTTGAGCACGTGTTTAATTTGAAATAGGGGATCCAATGTACTTGTTTGGGTGGCTCTGGTATTAATATTGACTTACTTGGCATGATTCATATGACTTGTGGACCCTTGGAGGGCATACCTTGTTTTTCTTGCACAACCTTACTTGGTGGCATCATTCGTGGAGGTACTAAGGCGCTTGGGATATCCATGAAGGCATGAAACCCCATAAGATGGATGTTGCACCCCACATGTTGGAAGGCATTGATGGTGTATTTTTCACTCATTATGATGTCATTTACCCATGAAAGAGGTCCGAGAAGATGAACCATACATGATGTCATCCTTCTATGCTTGAACGTTGGCCTAGCTCACCTGGACGCCAGATCTGGAGAAGTCGATATGGCATGGAGGCTTGCATTTGGTGATTGGGTGGTTTATTAACCTAGTGTTTGTGAAAAAATGAGATGATGTGGCACCTTGAGGGTTGACATCTTAGCCTTTGGAGGCTAGTTTACCCAACAAACACCCTTGGAAGAGGATTTTTGGGACTCATTTTCCCTCTATTTTATCATATGGGTCATTATTTAGCATATGTGGACAAAAATCAAGTGGATTTTGGGAAAAGTCAATGTAATAACATGAATTTAAGCCTAAATTAGTGGATTTAAATGTAAACTGGGTAAAGTGAGTTTGGATTTCCCTCTATAAAAAGAGGCAAGCCTCACTTCATTTTTAATAATTGATCATTGATACATTACTACCTCTCTCTCACTCATAATTTCAACCCTCTCTCTTGTTATGCGACTTGTCTTTTTGGGAAAAATTACTCATGTGATTTGCTTGGAGATGGATTCTTTCACTTGTGGAGGATGGTTTGTGACCTAAGCTACTTCTTGGATTATATTTCTTGCAAGTTTGTTGACGTTTAAGGTTATTTTTCTACAAATTTCTTGGATTATTCTTGCTTGAAGAAACCCTAGGACTATCAATATTGTCTATTCCATCCTTCAAGCCATTTTTATTTGTGAAAGGAGGTCATTCAAGGATTGATTTGAGGGTTAGGAGTGTCTATCCCCTTGAATACTTTCTTGGCTAGGGTTTTAAGACTAGGGGTTAGGATGGTCTATCCCCCTAACTTCTAAATACCTAGCTTCCCATCAACTAGCAAGTTAGGTGACTAATTTTAGAGGTACAACATGGCTTATAAGGGTTTAAGTCCAAGGTTCAAGTCCTCCATTATTATCCATTTAACTTCTCTTTGATGTTATGACTCCATTACCCAATAGAAAAGGTGTTGGTTGTGGAGCCTGATTATCTTCCTTTTTTATAGGCCTTTGTTTTCAGCCGTGTTTATACCCCATGAAGAATGTACACCCCTCAATGTGGGGGGGCTTTCCTCCCCTATGGGGTCTGGAGGCAAGCGGGACCCTGAAGGAAAAATTGCCTTGTAAATGTATATTGTAATTTCATAGTAAATATGGACCGTTCATTATAAGGTCACATATATGACGGTAGAAGTTATGTTAGGGTTTTTTTTCCCTAAAAGGAAACCCTCTTTTATGAGGGAAATGTATTATGGTGATGCATCATTGCGAATATTTTATTCTGAGAGAGGAGACTATGAGAGAAAGAAGAGGAAGTTACAATGGGTGTGTTGTATCTTGTATCCCTTCATTTGATGGATAATAAAAAGGAAGGACCTGGAAATTTCTCTGGTGGACGTTGTTAGCGCTCAAAATGTACTGGTTCAATCCACTCGATCGATGATGCCTCCTACATTTTATGATTGGATTTATAATCTCCCCCCTACGTCATCTTGGGAGAAATCTTGGTTCGAGGTGGACATTTCTTCTCTTGATTTCACCGATTCCCCTTACCTGACATTGACAAGTTCGCCTCCTCACAGTAAACAAATCAAAATTGATAGAATTTTTATGAAAAGAGATGTTAAATCAGGGCTTCTCCACCTGGAAGTGGAGATTCCATTCTACGGGTGTGCAGGAAAAAGTTTTCCCGTTGGGATTATCTACAGTTTGGGAAGTATGCCTCTCACAGTTTGGGATCATTGCCACTACAAGCTCTTTCGCTTCTTAGCAATTCTCATCGAATACACATTTCAAGACACATATAAAATGTGTGGGGTACCTATAGTGCATTTCCTCGCCCATTTAGAGGCTCTGTAGGTTACAAATCTTTTTAGCTCTGCGTTTCTAGCTACATGCAACGTCACCCACAAAAAAAAAAAAAATCTGGATAGAATGTTACAATTTCCCGAACATGAGCTAGACAGAGCCATTATGAGAAGCAAACTCGATTTTATCAGAGCCATGGGCGACGATGGCATAGAAGAGTTCATGCTGATGGTGGGATCCACTTTCACACAAGACTACTATAATGGAAGCCCTGATGATCAGACACATGAGGTTATGAATCCATTTTCATTCTCAAGGAGCAATAATTCTGATTCCGGTTCTTGGATGATAAGATCCTACACTCCCGTTCTTCTCATGGATTTTATCACACGTAACAAGGAATCCTGGGAACAGACAAAGGACAAGTGTATTCACTATTCCTTAACCTGAAATAATCTGCAGACCATTTTTCAGCTCCATTACATCGTTGAAATATTTCCAGATTGGATACAAGTGCAGGTCCGCATCCCTAATGTGCAGTGCGACATTATTCCATTATCATCTCATCAGAGTCGAGAGATCTGTGATTTTAACTCATAGGTTTGGCCATGGTGAGGTCAATTGCCAGATCTAGTTTAAAGTGTAAGGGAATATTAGCAATGCGTCCCGTGTGATCTTCAATGCACGCCAAGACATTATCGTTTCCAATCCAGAAGTACATGGGTGAATTGTTTGGGTTTGTGCAAACCAGAGGACAACATTTTGGGCACCCGATACGCAGAGATTTGAGTCAAATAACCATTTTCCAGATCAGTGTAAAGCTTTGCATCAGACTGATATTCATTGTGTACCTATCTATTTAACATTTATTCATTTAGGTCTTGGGTTTTCGAGGATACTCAAGAATTCATTTGGTGCTTTGTGGAGATGATTTACAAAGTAGATGATGATCATGACTTTTTGCTTAAGGTAGTTTCGATTGGGAATTCTGGTATGGGTAAGTCCAATCTTCTCTCTAGATTCACTAGAAATAAATCCAATTTGGAAACCAAATCTACCATTGTTGCGGAATTTGCAATGAGGAGCATCTCTTTCTACCTTTTCTTATTTTGACAACGATGGAAGCATGCAAATTACTCTGGATGAGCTTCAACGAATCTGCCAGGACTTTGGTATTGTTGATCTTGAGGAAATGATCAAAGAAGATTGATCAAGATAATGATAGGAATACCCATATGCCCTAGCAAGAATATCCCTCTTGCGCTGCTATCAAATTCCGTCCATAGATATCCACAATTGTGTATTTGAATTTCCTTTTCATTGCAGGTCCCCTGAGGTTTAAACATCAAATGTCGACAACACTTTATTATACAACTGCTGAAGAATCTAACACTCTATGCAGGATCATTGCTACTCTGCATAATTTCTTCTCAAAGATAAAACATAACTTTCACCAGCTTAGAAGGTGAAATTATAACCAATTAGCTGTTGAAAAGCAGAGCTTTCACCAGCTAACTAGCAAATCTTAAGGCGAAATAACTGGTGAAACCTGAGACTGGCCAGCGAAGGTGTATTTTTTCCCAGATCGAAGTTTTTCTCAACCAAATCTCTTGAAAATGATTTCCAAAGATACATATTGAATTATAGTGTCAAATCTAAGATCCACTTTTGATGCAAAGGAGTTAGAGGAGGATTTCAAGTTGATTTGACACTTATTTTGGGGGCAATAAATCAGGGTTTTTTCTAAACTTGGCAAATTCAAATTTATCTTCATCAAAGGATATCAAACAACCTTGGAAGGCTTATCTGCACAACATAGAGGTTCTACATGATCTAAAGACCATGAAATGAGGAGTTGACCTCATTTTGAGGATCACTTCCTCTCTTTTTGTAAAATTGTTTTGACTTTCTATCTTTAGCATATTTGATCCATTCTTCTAGGACCTGAACTTTTATTGTAAAGCTATAAAGCTGAAGATATGAGATGAACCGAGGGGTTCAAACTGGGAAGACATTTTTGGCTACTGATAGACTCTTATTGGATAATAGAATTACAATCTCTTTTTGCTTTCAATATCAGATTGTTCATGTATCTTGTTCCTGTACTTTATTTCAGTTTGTTTTATCTTTTAAAGACTATCATCTCTTTATTAAGCTCATAAACTTGAAGTGAAGGATTTCTTACTACCTTGTATCAGCCCTACACCTAGTTGTATTTGGCAATCAAGATTAGTATTCTTCATCCCCTCTTTAAAATATCTTGTATGATTATTGTTTTCTAAAAGCACTATTTCATTTGAATGTATGATGAGTTGTCTATTACATTAATCATTGAGTTATCCCATTGTTCCAAGCACACCTACATATCATATTATTAAGTTACCAAGCACCTTTGGTCTACAACCACAAAGGGTTTCTTGGAGTGATAACAGACGTAACCCACACTGGGTGAACCACGTATATCTGTGTCTCTATTGTATTGTGTATCTTCTCTGTTTTTATTTCCACATTTGTTTTTATTTTATTGCTCTGTGATCCTGTTTTTCTAACAACTGGTATCATAGCGAAAGGTAACTTGCAGGAAAAGAGAGTTCCTGGTTCAAGTGGGAGCAATGACGGAATATGGAAAGTTTAGGGTCGAGAAATTTAACGACCAAAATTACCAGTTATGGAAGATATAGATGGAATATTATTTATATCATAAGGATCTATTCCTACCATTGGGTGGAATAACAAAGAAGCCGACGACCATGGAGGATAAAGAATGGGAGGTTCTTGACAGAAAGGCACTACGAACGATACAGTTGAGCCTGACAACGTCAGTGGCTTTCAATATTTTGAAAGAAAAGACCGCAAAGGAGCTGATGGACGCATTGACTAAACTGTATGAAAATCCATCTGCGTATAATAAGGTATTTCTAATGAAGAGATTATTTAATATGAAGATGCCAGAAGGTGGGTCTATTGTAGATCATTTAAATGAATTTAATATGGCTACTAATAAGCTAAGTTCTATAAAAGTGGTCTGTGCTGATGAGGTCAGGTATCTTCTAATCTTGTGCTCATTGCCAGAAAGTTGGAATGGCTTGGTCATGGCTGTAAGTAACTTTGTCTCTGGTTCAAACACTTTAAAATTTGATGATGTTGTTGGTGTTATCCTTAGTGAGGAAATGCAACGAAAAAGCGCAGGTGAGACATCAGGTAATGCATTAAACATGGAGAACATGAGAAGATAAAAGGATAGAGGAAAGGGCTCAGAGAACCATGTGAATTCTAGTTAGGGAAGATCAAAATCCATATTGGGAAAAATAGAGTGTTGGAATTGTGGGAAGAAAGGACATTTGAAGAAAGACTGCATAGCTCCAAAGAAACAAAGAGATGGACAACATAAGAAAAACCAGGAAGAAAATGTAACAAGTCATGTGTTATAATATGCTTTGATTATTTCTGTAGATAATATTTCCGAGTCTTGGGTAGTAGATTCAAGGGCTTTATTTCATGCCACACTCCATATGAAATTTTTTCTAGATTATGTTCAAGGTGATTTTGGACAGGTTCATTTGGGTGATGATGCACCATGCAAAATTGTTGGAATGGGAAAGGTGAAAATAAAGCAAAGGAATGGAAACCAATGGTTGTTGAAAGAGGTAAGACATGTTCCATATCTAAGGAAAAATATAATTTCAACATGGCAGTTGAAAAGTGAAGGATGTATATCCATATTTACAGATCAGGTTTGGAAGGTCACCAAAGGATCATTGGTGATAGAAAAAGGAAAGAAGGTAGGTACATTCTATTTATGTATTGGTAATATTGACTCTTCTATCTCTTTAGATTCTACAAGAGTGGATACATCACCGTGGCATCATAGACTTGGACACATGAGTGAGAAGGGGATGAAAATACTTCACAAAAGAAATTTGTTGCTATATCTTAAACAAATTGATTTGGATTTCTGTGAGCATTGTGTTTATGGAAAACAAAAGAGAGTCAGATTTCTCATAGTCAGAGAAGAAAAGAAGAGTGAAAGGTTAGAGATTATGCATACAGATGTATGGGGACCTGCTCAAGTATCATCTCTTAGTGGCTCTCGCTATTATGTTACTTTTATTGATGATGCAACTAGAAAAACTTGGGCTTATTGCATTCGACAAAAATATGATGTTTTTGATACTTTTAAGAAATGGAAAGATTTGGTTGAGAATGACACAGGAAAAAGGTTGAAGTGTCTCAAATCAGACAATGGAGGTGAATATCATAGCAAGGAGTTTTATTATTACAGTTCATACCATGGGATCGTAGAGAGAAGACAATTCCAGGAACACCACAAAAAAATGGTGTGTTAGAAAGGATGAACAGGACAATCATGGAGCGTGCAAGGAGTATGAGATTGCATGTTGGTTTGCCCATATAGTTATGGGAAGATGTTGTAGATGCTGCTATTTAATTAATAAAATAGGACCTTTAATCTCTTTGGATGGTGTAATTCCAAAGGAGGTATGGATAGGTAAAAAGGTAAACTATTATTTTTGGAAGACTGTTGGCCCTCGACCAAGTTTTGAGGAAATCTTGGTTAGGTTTGACCACTTTTTGGACTTTGACGCAGTGATCGAGGATGGAGCACCCAGGCGGAGCTGAGATTGTGGATCTCACTTGTCTTGCGGGCTTTGTGGACCCAACAGGGGATCCTTAGGGTTTTTGTAATGGGTTATGGGATTTCGTCCCATGGGGTTTAACCATGATTAGGCCTTATTGTAAAAGTATAAATAAGTGAAAGAATGTATTGTAGGAGAGCGACGTAAGAGTCAATAGCTTGTGAGGCTAAGTGATTGATAAAGGAGTCGGCTTTGTGCCTTGATAGAGGAGTTGGCTCTTTGCCTTGACCTAGTTTTTGGAAGGAGGATCTGGTGCTCAATGTGCAGATATCCTATCGAATGTGAAGTTTGGCTTTGTGGCTCAGTGCACAGGAGCAGATGAATGTAAGAGATTGAAGAATAATATAAGAGACGAAGCAGTTGGTGAACATAGCCCCACACTGGGGTGAACCACATATATCTTGTGTCTCTGATGTGCTATGTTGTGTTTGTCATTATCTGCTTAGTGCTTTTGTTATTATGTATGATGGATAGATCTGATGTTGCTTAGTTCTTTACTTGTGCTAGATGAATGAATGTTAGATCTAACTCTATGTTATGTGCTAAGTAGTAGAAGTGTTTATCCTTCATTATTACTGCACCGATCTGTCTTAGGGTTTATTTTACGATGTTAATGAAGCTAATGAACTAATGCATATCACCTTCTAAGTGTTGTTAGGTTATTCTGCGAAGTACTACAATCACATATTTGTGTCCCATCTTGGTTACAGAAACCTAAGTCTTGTAACCTCCCTTACCTCTACCTCAGGTGAGACTTCGCATGCTTCACAGGTGTTGTTGAAAGGGCCAATAGTTAGGGTTTTGTTGGTGTGTTGTTGAAGCGTTGAACCCTGGGTTTTCCCATGTGCCAACAAATGGTTCCATTGCTGGGACCTGAAACTGTGATTGTTGGGAACTAAAGTAAAGAAAATAGAAGCTCTATGCGTAGATCTACATCTGTGCAATACTCTACTTGACTTGTGAAGTTGTGTGCTAAGAAAGAAATCCGATCCAAAGAAAAGAGGTAAGATCTTAAAACAGGTAAAGCTTTGTGCTTTGATAAGAGTAAGATAAGTGAAATTTTTTGTTTCGAAAGCATGAACCTAGGTATGTTTGATAGATTTTTTCCTAGTCTAAAGGCTAGGGCACAGTTAGAATAAAGAATTGATCTGAATAAATCTGATAGAAATAAAGAAAGATGTGTTATTCCTATGCATAGAAAGAATTTTTGGACTAATAAATGGATGCAGGAACCTATAAAGAATTTTTGCATATTGCAGGTCCATCACAGTGATCCTAGTGCATAGTACAGGAGAAGTTGGGGAACATATAAAAGACAAAGAGGATTGAAACTATGTTATAACTGCAGAAGATCGGGACATCTTGCTAGGGAATTCCCTAGTACAGGTCCTATTTGTCATTGTTGTAAAATTGTTGGTCATGAGGTTGAGGATTGTTCAAGAATGATTGCTAGAGTCGAATGAATGAACATGAGACAATAAAACTATGAAGAAAGTCAAGAGAATAAGAGTATGTTAGAGAATCATCAAGAGAAATAATCAGAGAAAGCTCAGACTATCTTATCCTAGTTGAAAGAAATGATGAATGTTCACAAAGATGTCAGTTTACCAGAGATATTGAAAGACAAACAACGCATAAATGCAAGAATAGGAGACTTCGACATAGACTGTATCTTGGATGAGGAAACACAAGTAAATATTATGACAAAAGGCACTTGAGAAATTTTGGGAAAGCCTACTATGGTATCTGGGAAGGATAGGCTTTTTCAAAGGAAAGATGATAACCTTATGTGGAAGAGTTACTAATGTACCTGTTATTATTCATGGAACATCGTCTGAAGAGGATTTTGAAGTCATTAAGTTTGTTGAGAACAATGCCCCTTTCCCTCTTTTATTAGGAAAGACTTGGATTGAGGAGGATCAGATCAGAAGGAAAGAAGAGGAAGAATCTACAGAAAAGAAAAAGCAAGAACTAAGGGATTTCATAGATAAAAAAATAGATCGATTGATAGAAGAACGAGAAGTTAAGTCAAAGCAACAGAATGCATGAGAATTTGCTGTCAAAGTTGAAAGAACACAAGAAGGTTTGAAGGACCTATCCATGCAAGAAATAAGAATACCCACCTTGGAATTAATAAGAGAAGGGATATTAACTTCGAACCCTCTGAGAGCACATCAACAGTATGAAGTCACTACGCTAGGAGAAGATAAGAATGGAAAGAGGAATCCATAAATAGTTAGAGAGACTCAGATCACAGGAAAGAAGGCAAGAAAGATCAGTAAGAAGAAAGCCAAGTTAGAAAAACTACAGGAAGCTACAAAGAACAAATGGAAGAATTAGTAGAAGGTAACTTTGCATTATTCGAACCTCACCGGAACAACAGAATCACGCAGAATGGGACTTCACCCTAGCGAAGCTATATGACCGTTGGAGTCGCCCCGACCATTAGAACGACACTCCAGAATGGCTAGAAAACAAATTTATGGGTGGATGGACCGTGTTTGGGATGTTGAGACCACGCCATAACGGACAAATTCGCATTGATGGAAGCATTCCTGCCCATTGGAAGAATCTGTTACGACGCTCACTTATTTAACCCATCGGATGCTGCGTCGTGACCACTTTTTGCCACCCGTGATTAACAACGCTAATAGAGAATTGATTGTGTGTTGGTTTCTGTTATCAGAAACTAAGTTGTCAATGTCCATTTGTTTACCCCGCTTGTCTGGTCGCCTACCCCGACCTATCTGTTAACAGTGAGACTGTTGGGCGAACGAACTGAGTTATAGAAGTTCGTTAAGGAGGCTCTTAAATTTTTTATGGCTGATAAAGCTATGTATGAAGGAGTGCAAGTGTCGTCGACTAGGGGACTGTAGGATTTCCCTTCAACTAGACATCGCTCGGGCTGTGTCAACCCCGCGACTGAGCAACGAAGTAAGAATCGAGGCAATCTGGCTAATGCGAAGAAAATCCTGTCGATATTACTAGAGTATATCCTGCCTTTGGCTGGCGCGGTTAAGAACGACAACATTCCACATGACTATGAATACATTTTGATCACTGCGTACATACCGAAGGGAATACGCATAATCAGAAGTTAGTTGGGATAGATCCCGCTACTGAAGAACAATGAATTCAACCTGTGGGATAGAAATAACTATGCTATGCTCACACCCCATAAATATTTGATGAAGACTACTGGGAAGAAGCCTTGCCTAGTCTCCCAACCATGCATTAAAGAACTTGCTCAGTCCACGATACCCAACGTGATGAAGATTCCCCATTTTGGTCGTCATAAGGAGGTTAACACTTGCGTTAAACTCCTCTTGTGATGCTACCATGGAAGATATCTGTGGTTTGACCGACGGATTACTGTGGATCCGATGCTGATCCACTTTATTACATGATTGAGCATGCAGGGAACCAACCCTCGACAGTTTTACCCAGGGAAGGCCTCAGATCGCTCCCTGTCATAGCGCATCAAGGAGGCTTATGGTCAAGTTGAAAAAGGAAAGCGAGGCTACAAGGTAGCCTCTATCCAGGATGGCATAGTGCGCCTCACTTTCCAACTCATAGCTAGCAATATTGTAAGAAAGAACTGTCCCACACAGGTCACCGGGTTCGTGGTGGACCTCGCAGGAAAATGCGTGGAGGGAATGCAGATGAATTGAGTGAGTTACCTCATCAATGAGCTCGAGAAAGACTACTGTGAAGCTCATGATTAGGGATAAGGGTTCCACTTTAGCTAGTTGCTCGTATTGATTACTTTGTCGCTTGGAAAATGTCGGAAGGAGCCACCTTTTTAGAGATCGAACCATATGAGTTGTTGGCCGCTAGGTTCTCTACCTTGTGGTACACCAACGACATGTCGAAGCAATGAAAGTCGAATGATATGTTCCATGCCTATTATCAGCAATTGAAGGTTACCATAGAGTCATTCTCGTGTATGACACTGTGCACCTTGCACCAGTACAGACCCCTAGCTGAGTTTCGCGAAGATCGACATTTTATCTATATGACTATGTGCAGAGATGAGAGCAAGGAAGAGTTACAGCCCTATTACAAGCTGACAGATGAAGATATGCAGTAGATAACGAAGGAGTGGCCAGAGGATTTCCTTTTACCGGTTGATGATGCAGAATTATTCGACGCTGACATTATAGGAAGCCCCCTCGTCACCTGGGTCCAGCATGTAGGAAAATCAAGTGCGAAGAAGAAGAAGAAAAAGGAGGAAGTTCAGAATATAGAGACTGACGAGGAGGAAAACGATTCTGATGGAATTGGATCCGACTCACTAGGAGGAGGAGGAGATGAAGTAAATGGAGAAGGAGGAGGGGATGAAGGAGAAAAGCGAGGAGAAGGCAAAGCTACATCGCCGAAAGACCCCCGTACCAAAACAACAACTTTGCAGAAGAGGAAGGTTTCTTCGTAGAAATTTTCGGCAATAAAGAAGACACATCCTAGAAAACCCCAAATGGAGGCCACACTCACAGAGGATGATATAAATCTAGTCGGCGGAGCCATGGAGGATGTGTTCAAAGATCTCTTGCAGAGATATGGAGCGAAGTAGGAAGAGCTGTATGAAAGGGTCAAGAAGGAGCTAGAGGAAATACAACTAGTTATTCATTTGAGCCACGCAGTACCTACCGCGCCTTCTTCATCACAGGTTGCATAATTGGGGGATGAGACTGCTCAATTAAGAAGACTTGTAGATGTGACAGAGGCTCGACTTTAGAAATTTCAAGAAGAAAAGGAGAAGGCTACAAAAGCCTTGAAGCAAGAGAAAGAGGAAGTCTTAGAGTAACTATGGGTTGCACGATACTGTGCAACCACCTATGAAAATGAGAGAGATGAGTTATGGGTGATGCTTGAGGAGGAAAAAGCAAAGATATAAAGATAAAAGGACCAACTGCTCACAGATCAGACTATGGTCAAAGAAGTGGTGAATAAATCACTTCGCTCTATGCTAGGCCTTGCACAGGAGGAACATAATTCAGTCGAGGTTCAAGTGGTGAAGCTCGCTAAGGCCATCCATCAGCTTCAAGTGAGGATAATAGAGTTGGAGATCCAAGCAGTACCGAGGACTCCGCAGGAACTGCGCAATCAAAGGGAGGAAGCCACTAAGAATGTAGTTGTAAGAATCAGGGCCCTTGCCTCATAATGCAAACAACTGAGCGATATAAGTGCACAGACTTACGAACGCCTCACAGAAGATCCATAGATAAGGAAGTTGGAAGCGTAGCTATAGGAGGTGCAACAACATGCATACACCATGCAGACAAAGATGAAGCTACTCAATGCAGTAGAAAGAATGAATAGATCATAGGAACAACACGTGGTACAACAAAAAATTACTACCATCCAGGGAAGAGTAATGGAAGTCACACAGAAGCTACAACCTGTGCAGGATGAAGCCTGCAAAGTGTTTGAAGAGATTGAAGGACAAGGTTCACAATTACACCAAGTGGTTGCGACAACAGAACAACGCCTGGAAGGGCTTGTTATAGAGCAGATGATCCAAGAGCTCGTTGAGCAGGAGGCTCAGGAGAAGTAGCAAGTTGAGGCAGCTTGAGCGAAGCTCAAGGCCTTTGAAGCAACATTGCCCATACTTGAGTGACTCAGAATGAGTTACAAGTGAGTGTTGGGGACCTGTTGGCCCTCGACCAAGTTTTGAGGAAATCTTGGTCAGGTTTGACCACTTTTTGGAATTTGACACAGTGATCATGGAAGGAGTGCCCAGGAAGAGCTGAGATCGTGGATCTCACTTGTGTTGTGGGCTTTGTGGACCCAACACAGGCTCCTTAGGGTTTTTGTAATGGGTTATGGGATGTCGGCCCATGGGGTTTACCCATGATTAGGCTTTATTGTAAAAGTATAAATAAGTGCAAGAATGTATTGTAGGAGAGCGACGTAAGAGTCAATAGCTTGCGAGGCTATGTGCAAGTAGTTCTGAGTTCTTTGTGCAAACAAAATGTGTATGTAAGGCTCTGTGTTTGATAAAGGAGTTGGCTCAGTGTCTTGACCTAATTTTGGGAAAGAGGATCTGGTGCTCAGTGTGCATATCTCTTGTCTGATGCAAATTTTGGCTCTGTGGCTTAGTGCATAGGAGCAGAGGAATGTAAGAGTTTGAAGAATAATAGAAGAGACGAAGTAGTTGGTGGATGTAGCCCCACACTGGGGTGAACCACGTATTTCTTGTGTCTCTCATGTGTTATGTTGTGTTTGTCATTATCTTCTTAGAGATTTTGTTATTATGTATGATGGATAGATCTGATGTTTCTTAGTGCTTTACTTGTGCTAGATGAATGAATGTAAGATCTAACTCTGTGCTAAGTAGTAGAAGTGTTTATCCTTCGTTATTACTGCACCGATTTGTCTAAGGGTTTATTCTGCAATGTTAATGAAGATAATTAACTAATGAATATCGCCTTCTAAGTGTTGTTAGATTATTTTGTGAAGTACTGTAATCACAGATATGTGTCCCAACTTGGTTACAGATACCTGAGTCCTGTAACCCCCCCTGCCTCTACTTCAAGTGAGACTTCGCCTGCTTCACAATTGTTGCCGAAAGAGTCGGTAGTTAGGATTTTGTTGGTGCACTATTGAAGCGTTGAACCCTGGGTCTGCCCCTGTGCCAACAAAGACTTTTGGTTGTGAAGCATTTGTCCATATTGATAAAGAAAATAGAACAAAGTTTGAAGCAAAATCCAAGAAGTGTACCTTTATTGGATATGGTGTTAATGATTTTTGTTATCGCTTATGGGATTATGAAAATCACAAAATCATTAGGAGTAGAAATTTCATATTCAATGAGAAGGTCATGTACAAAGATCAGTTGCAGGGAAAGAAACAAGAAAAAGAAAAACTAGAATACACAGTGCTTGATGAGATCACATAAAAAGAAATTCCAAAGGTACTAGAAAATAAAAATGTACAACAACAGGATCAAAAGGTACCTCAAACTCCTACAAGTGTTGTTAGAAGATCTACCAGGTTAAGTAGACCCCCTGAACGATAATTTCCTTCATTGTATTGGTTATTGTTGACTAATTCTGGTGAACTAGAATGTTATGAAGATGCAATGCAGGTAGACACTAAAAAGAAGTGGGAGCAAGGCATGAAAGAGGAAATGGATTCCCTGGTAAAAAACCAGACATGGGATTTGGTTAAGTTGCCTGTAGGAAAAAGAGCATTGCAGAATAAATGGGTTTACAAGTCGAAGGAAGAAGATGGAGGCAAAAAGTGGTACAAGGATAAATTTGTTGTAAAGGGTTTTGCACAAAAGAAAGGTATATATTCTGATGAAATATTTTCTCTTGTTGTTAAAATCACTTAATTTAGGACTATTTTAAGTCTTGTGGCAGTAGAAGATTTACATCTTGAATAGTTAGATGTAAATACAACTTTTCTCCATGGGGATTTGGAGGAAGAGACTTATATGCGACAACCACAAGGTATGTTTTTACTGTAGGTGGAACAACAGTAAGTTGGATTTCGAAACTGCAAAATGTTGTTTTACTTTCAACAATAGAGGTAGAGTATGTTGGTGCTACAGAGGCTAGTAAAGAGATGATTTGGTTATAGAGGTTTATGGAGGAATTGGGAAAGAAGCAAGAGAATAACAGGTTGTACTATGACAACGAGAGTGGCATTCATATTGCAAATAACTCATCCTTTTATTCGAAGACTGACCATATACAACTCAGGTACCATTTCATACGATCCGTCTTGAAAGATGGACATTTGAAGCTGGAAAAGATACACACTAGCCAGAATCCTGCAGACATGTTAACAAAGGGAGTAACTAGGGAGAAACTGAGTTCCTGCTCAGTTTTAGTTGTTCTTCAAGCATGAAGGTGAAGATGAGAAATTTTCCAGGTCCAAGGTGGAGTTAGTCCAACTGGTACAACAACAATGGAGTTGTTGTGATCAGTCTCCAAGTGGGAGATTGTTAGTTGTGGAGCTTGATTATCTTCCTTTTTCATAGGCCTTTATTTTCAGCTGTGTTTATACCCCATGAAGACTATACACCCCTCCACGCAAGGGGGAGGGAGGGGGGGTTGCATGGGGATCTTTCCCCTCTTGCGGGATCCAGGGGGCTCATCTCCCTGGCTAGGGGGTCCGGAGGCAAGTGAGCCCTTGAAAGAAAATTTTCCTAGTAAATGTATATTGTAATTTCATATGAAATATGGACCGTTCATTATAAGGTCGCAGATCTGACATTAGAAATTATGTTAGGGTTTTTTTCCCTAGAAGGAAACCCTCTTTTATGAGGGAAATGTACTACGGCTATGCATCATTGCGAATATTGTATTATGAGAGAAAGAAGAGGAAGTTACAATAGGTGTGTTGTAGGTTGTATCCCTTCATTTGTTGGATAATAAAAAGGAAGGACCTGACGGTTTCTCTGGTGGACGTAGCGAACATATGGTGAACCACGTATATTTGTGGCTCTATTGTATTGTGTATCTTCTATGTTTTTGTTTCCACATTTGTTTTTATTTTCTTGCTCCACGATCCTATTTTTCTAACAAAAGGCACTAGTTACATTGGAGAAATTAAATTTTGCATTGATAAACGTGAAAATTACTCTATTTTGATCTTTAACTTTTTAGATAAATTGCTTGATGTAACACACCCACTACGGAATCCAAATTTTTTTGTCCTTTTTCATCTTTTCTCTGATGAACATAATTCTCCGAGTCCCTATGGGACCTGATACAGACCCTGCCATCCCTTATCCATACTCATATGATCGACAACTATGACCACAGGTTTTACCAGAGAGGTGCTCGTCAGCTTTCGCGACTCAGGAAATCGCGATACATGTATTTCCTTTTTCATTTCAGGGTTTCATCCATCAGAATTTCGCGGCTAGTGAACACGAGGAAAACTGACGTTTGGGAATCCCAGGCATTGAAAAGCCGAAACACCAAATCCATGTGTGCTAATCCATTTCAGGACTTCGCCTATCGGGATTTCGCGATATGCGAGGACAAGGCACTTGCCCTTAGATGTCTCGGGTGCCGAAACACCGAAACATTAATTCTAGTTGCTCTATACTCATTTCGGGGTTTCATACTTCAGGGTTTCACAAGTCGGGATTTCGGGATATGCGACTACAGGAGGTCTTGCACTAAGGTTTCCCGGGAGCCGAAACTCCAAAATACTAACTCTAAACATGCTTCCCTGTTTCGGAATTTCCGCCATCGGGAATTGGGGATATGCGACGATAAGAAGTCTCACACTTAGGTTTCTTGGGAGTTGAAACTCAGAAACCTTAACTCTAAATGTGATTCCCTATTTCCGGGTTTCTGCCATCGGGATTTCGGGATATGCAACGATAGGAGGTCTCGCACTTAGGTTTCCTGGGAGCCGAAACTTTGAAAGTGCCAAGCTTTAACACGCTTCACTATTTCGGGAATTCATCCATCAGGATTTCGTGAGTTGGAGTTTTCGAGACTGGCGAACACATGGGGCCCGCACTTAGGTACCCCAGGTGCCAAAATACCGAAATATGATAAATTTTCCACACTCTATCTTTCAAGATATCGCAAGTCGGGATTTCAGGAGTTGCGAGTACAAGGGACTTCATCCTTGGATATTCTGGATGCTGAAACACCGAAATATCGAGATTCAAATCCATGTTAGACCATTTCAGGGTTTCGCTAATCAGGATTTCAGGATTGGTGAGTACAAAGAAACTCGCACTTAGATAATTCCGAATGTCGAAATACTGAAATATCGAGATTTAGACATACGCTGTTATTTTGGGTTTTCGCATATTGAGATTTCGGGAGTCGTGAGGACAAGGGTTCTTATCCTCTCATCTCCCAGGTGCCGAAAAGTTGAAACGCTTACTGGCCACCATGTGTCTTATAAATAGACAGTCCAGATACCTCCACGAACCCTGGGGATCTATGGTCCCGATTCCTTCGCTACTTACGAAGATAAAGGGGGAGGGGTTGAGGCATTAACTCCCTCATTTCTTCCTCCAATCTAATGTTCACGATTGACCTCAGATCTTTCGACAGGATCTCGTCCATCAATCGATACTTATCGACACTTTAAATTATTTTGGGGTTTCGGTTGTCGGGATTGTGCGACTCGCGATGACCAGGGTTCTTTCCCTTTGATTCCCCGGGTGCCGAAATGCCGAAACGCTTACCAACCACCACATGCCCTTATGAATGAACGGTTGAGGTACTTTCACGGATCTTTGGATCTATGGTCCGATTTCTTCGCTACTCACGAAGATAAAATAAAGAGGTTGAGGAATTTAACGCCCTTGTTTCTTCCTCCAATCTAACAGTCGTGACTGACCGCAGATCTTCCGACAGAATCTCGTTCGTTGCTCGATACTTATCCACATGCTGTCATTTCGGGATTTCGCAAGTCGGGGTTTCGGGACTTGCGAGTGCAAGGGGACTTGCCCTTGGGTACTCTGGGTACCAAAATGCCGAAATGTTGGGATCTATGAGGACCATTCTCCCTCGTGCAAGAGATTAAGACTTAAACTATAACATCCTCCTTCGGGTCCTCAGGTAATTTACACTAGGTTTTGAAGACCAGACTAGAAGGTCTTCTCGAAGGTAAGGAAATGGTATCGAAAGGGTGCCTTCGTGAGGAAATTTATCCAAGGCATCAGGTAGGACAAACACATGAACAATTCTCTTGAGAGAAGACTTGAGAATCTGTATTAGTTCATCATCATCATTATATATATATATATATATATATATATATATATAAGGCATCAGGTAGGACAAACACAGGAACAATTCTCTTGAGAGAAGACTTGAGAATCTGTATTAGTTCATCATCATC
>SNQJ01S0062089.1:0-25594 GCA_010110895.2 Picea sitchensis
GATCAACAAGCAAAGTACAAGCATGACATTTACTTCAACAAGGAAAGCGACTCACCAAGGTTCAAATTCAGCAGAATTTTTTTCCATTTCCCAAGGGAACTTGACACAATGGGGACCATTGCTTCCTAAGGGGGGAGTAATGATCCAATTGGATCTCGATAGCCATCCACCTTTTCCACTGAATTAACATTTCAAGCCTATGGTTTTGATAAACCATGATATTCACCCTTTTTGATGGGGAATGGAATGTAATTCCATCTTCATTTGTTAATTACAAACATCATGTAATGATTTCCCAATGGTCTTATGTGCATTCTTACAAAATAGGATTAATGCACTCGATGCCATTAGAACTCCACAGTTAAGCGCGATTGGGCTAGAGTAGTATTGGAATGGGTGACCGCCTGGGAAGTCCTAGTATTTTACATGCCTATGACATTTAAACTTAGACTATTTTATCCCATATGCATCATGGGAATTTTTCTCCTCTTAGTCTCTCATATATAATTGAGGTAAGGATGCCCTTTAAGCATGCAATGGAGTGTGATGTAAAGCTTGTTGCGAATGAAGCGTAACCAACATCTCTCTCTTTTCAAAGATAAGCTACCCCATCCTGCCAGTTTGTGTTCTATAATGTTTTTATGTTTTATTAATTAATAGAAGTCGGGTTTCATTATATTTATGTGTTCTTTTCTATATATATTTTGTTTTTGTCTCGTTTCATTCTCAACATAATATAGATCAGTCTACAACCTCAATTCAACTCTTGTTGCTTAGTGTTGCAAGAAGTGGGATTCGATTTCTTTTTCTTATCCAAAGGAAAGTAAATAGTAGCACTCTCTACAAGTTACAAAGCATGATGACTCTCGATTTCGATACCTATTAGAGGCATCTTTTTTTGTATATCCTTATTTTATCAAATTATTATACCATAATTTCGTCTAAAAATAGCTCATTGAAGGTGGTCATGTCCCCTTTTCATGGAGAAGTTAACCAAAGGATCCTATATTTTCCCAACAGAGCCTTCAAAGCATGTTCTTCATCATGGATACATAAGACCTAACCACATAATTGTGACATATAATTGCTAATTGTTATTAGAATAAATGTCACTTGTAAGATTGTAATCAAATGAATAATCAAAGAGAATAGCTCTATTCACATTTGTGTGTTTAGTGCCTATACTAATCACTAACACCTAATAACAAGCCACAAAAGCACACTCGCGAATGCCACCATCCCAATTATCATAACAATTGTTCCAATAATGAAATATGACACAATAATTTTGTGGTCATTAAGGGCTAATATTATTAACAAAATATTTTAAAATAAAAAATAAACATTTTTATGTAAAGGTATGTGTAAGATGCGGTAGTTATGAAATGCTTGGAAAGTGAGTGTCACTTCCCCACAGGTTCCATGCCTAAATCTTGTGATCGAGCACCTCTTGAGGGCGTGTGACATCACAAAATTTCTCACTTGGATACTTGGAAACACCAAGGATACTTCATCCAAACTATGCCTCTTCACCTAGATCATACCCACACTCTGCTCTAGGCTATAGGCAAGTCACACTCCTACTCTAGTGAAACTCACTTGTATACTTAGACAATTTGTTAACTGTGTTAACACTTACCCATTTAAGCATACATCCATGAAACAAGAGAACACTTGGGAAACAAACAAGAGACACACAAATATAGTGTGGGAAACACAATATGTGCCTAACACTTGACTAAGTCCTATTATTACAAAATAGTGACAATATGAGCACTACCGACTTGGTTTACAACTTGGCAGAGTCACATGACTCGCCTCACCTCACCAAGACACTCATACACAGATTCGTCACACCAAGACGGATCACCCCAAACGTGCATCCACCATAGACTCACTGTCTCTTCTGTGTTGCAAGACATCACACAGACCTGCGGTTTTGTCTCTTAGCATGCCTCACTCAAACCCATGACAAGATTTCGCCAAACTCATCCCAAAAGAAGGTCTCCCCAACTCTGTCCACAGAATCTCCTCAAGGCAGAACAAGTCCTCCCATGTGGAGCGACTTGGTTCCTTGAGGGAGTTGACCCCTCTTTGCCCAAGTTTGCCTCAAAATCTTAGAGTTGATCTTGCTCTCCTTGTTGTGCAAATCTTCCATCCTTGGTTGTGCACCCTTGTTCTCTTATATGGACTTGAAAGGTCACCATCGCAAATGGTCACATCCTTTGGGTGTGTTGCACCCCTTCATGAACCACCATGCCCAAATGAATTGCCACACCCCTTCGCAGGCCTATTGCACCCAAATGAACTTGTACACCCATCAATTGTCGCATCCCTTGGGATCGGTGTGCCCCAACCTTGGTGCGCTCCTCATGCCATCGCGTCCCAACTTCTTTGGTGTGCCCTTTATCTTGGTCACTTCTACCCCATGCTTCGCCTCATGCTTGGGAAAGTCCCTTGACGTGTTTGCATGCCCAAGGTGCCCACTTTCCCAACTAGTGCGACCCTTGGGTGTCTAAGAAACCCCAAGTTTTGTCTCTTTGAGGACTTGGGCAAGGGTCTTCATGCCCTTCTAGCTAAAGACCTTGCAGTGACTATCTTTGGTGGTTTTGAAACTCGGAAAGAGATGAATATTTTTCTTAGTTTTTTGAATTAGGAAAAGTTGATAAAGAAATAAGATTAAAGGTTATATGTTTTGGATTTTTTTAGGATATAAGCTAATTATTTTTATCGAATTATATTATTTTTATCGAAATCATATTTTTAAATAAATATATGGATTCATTTTTTTCAAATATCTTTATTACATTTGATTTTGTGCAATCTCAATAATTGATATTTACAAATTTAATCATTTTTCTAAATTTTTAACAAGATTTTAGAAACAACGACAAAAAAATATCCCACTCGTAACATGTTTAGACTACACTAATAAATGGACTAAAACATCTATCAAACATTGAGGTAGCAAACATCAAGGTGGATAATCACATGTGAAAATGCAGGAGATTCTAATCCTACTTTCACTATTCCAAAAAATGGGCGGCCAAACCGACCTAACACCCAAGTTCTTATTACAAAACAACAGTGTGTCGAGATCAACTCATTCCATACACAAAGAAAGTTTACAATGGGAGCTTCCGCTTAGTTTACACAAAAACCCTATGTGAAAACATAAAGGAATCTTCTTCGGCGAGTCACCCTGTGCACCCTTCCTTCATTGCCTCAAAACAAAACTCATCATGCTTCATCTCTGAAATGCCTATTTCCCTTGCCTCATAATGGTGCGACCTGCAACACCCATCTTCACCACAAAGTTCATCTGTCCACCAACTGTCTTCAAGAAAGACTCGCCATGTCTGCTCTTTGGTGCAGCCTCCCTAAGGCAACACAAGTCACCCACTAGGGTCAACTTGGCCCTTGGGAGGCAGCTCGCCCTCTCTACTAATTCGCTGCCTCATAACTCCCAACTCTGCAATTGTGAAAGATGTGTCATTTTTGCATGCCTACCAAATGTTCTTCTCCCTTGGTTTATATAGGCACCCAACCTTCCAACCAGTGTGCCCCTTCACCTTGGAGCCGATGTGACCTTTGGTGTTTGTCCACTTTCATTTTGGGCTGACTTTAGTCTAAGTGGGCATGTGTCCCTTGGGTATGTCAGCTAATTCACTCAAACACGTCCACTTTCCCCCTAGCCGACTCATCATTTTCGTTTGGGTGCCCAAGTCGTGCATTGATTGACCATTTCGTTCATTGCATGTCTTTGTGGTTGCTCCCTTTGGCATGCCAGGCGCCCAAGGTGATCGAGCTCGCCCAACCTACATTTTCCTTCCGTTCGGTTGGTCTGGGTGCCTTGCCTTCCAGAACGCCCAATCAACGTCCTAGTCGACCTATCTCTAAGGTGGGGCACCCAATGCTTCGATGGAGCGCCCACCTTACACTTCTGTCTTCGCCAATCAATCTTTGGTGAGGTTGTTCCATGGCATGACGTGCCCAAGGAACCCCAACCTTGCCTTATAAGAAGACCTTTGTCTCCTTGAACCGAACCAAATGCTCTGTATCATCCGAGTCATTCGTCTTGGCCTGTGGTGGAGGAGCGCATGTTCAGTGTCGACCTTCGAACCCTGACATCCTTCCCCACTCCAATTTGTTTCCGCTCTCAGCAACATTCACATAAATTTGTCGTCTCCAAGTCTGCTCGAACTCATGCCTCTGTTGCCACTRTTKTTGGATACCTCAAGTCTCGTGCCGAAACAAAAACCCRAAATTCTTCCCAACCAACGTCCTGGTCCACCTGTCTCTAAGGTGGGGCACCTAATGCTTCGGTGGAGCGCCCACCTCGCGCTTTTGTCTTYGTCAAGCAATCTTTGGTGAGGTTGTTCCATGGCACAACGCGTCYAAGGAATCCCAACCTCGCCTTATAAGAAGGCCTTCATCTCCTTGAATCAAACCAATCTCTTTGTCTGGCCCGACTCACCCATCTTGATTTTCAATGGAGGAGCATGCATTTGGTGTCGACGTCTGAACCCTCACATTTTCCCTTTGGGATACTCTGCACACATGACCCACCCACATGGTATTTTCCCTATGGGATAGTCTTTACGTAGTAGGCCTTAGGTACATGATGCTTGTTATTAGTCCCTGCCAAAGGCCTAGGACTATAGCGATGAGTTCCTCGTTGACTGCCTATTAGTTTAGGTTTGACTTTCAAATTTTTTAGAAATTATAATGTTTATCTTAGGAAACTTATATTAATATAATTTAAAATAAAAATATATATATATATATTTGTCATAGTTTTATTGGTTCATAAGTTTAAAGCCTTATTGCTGCCTTCACGTCTTTCCATGCATTGCTAATTTCGAGACTCATGGTAAGTATGGGTGAAGTGCCGAATAAAAATGATGGAAGAGCAAAATGGCGGTTGATAGATTGCTTGGTATGGCCGAGGATTCAGGCAAGAAGTGTCCCCCTGCTACGCAGCATTGAATGCTGCGGTGGGTGGTGGATAGGCCGTCGGGACTCGGATAACATTGGCGGTTGTAAGGCTCATACGAGCGTTAGTCATGGCTTCTGACAGCATTCATTGCACTTACCATCCTTACTGTACTGATCAATATGGATTTTCCTCTTCTCACGATGCACCGCCAAGGCTTGACGAACATGGACGGCTTCTTGCTGGTCGAATCAACCGGGGATGGTCCAAGAAACGAACACGGGCTGGTCCAAGAAATGAACATGGCGCGCGGGCTTACTTACGTGCTTGTTGGCTAGATTTAACCCCCCCGGCTGCTGCTGCGGGCTGGTCGAATGGGGGGGGACTAGGAGAATGGGGGGGGACATCCTTGGCACCATGGGCTGGTCGAAACCGAGGGATGGTCGAAAGAAATCGAGGCTTGACGAAAGAAACCGAAGCTGGTCGAACCTGTGAGGCTAGAACGAACATGTGGCGAGAAAACAGATTAAACCAACGAACAAGTGCTGCTTTACTAGGTCTTATGACCAAGTGCTGCTTGACGAACCAACCCGTGATGTTAGAACGTTGATGCACCGCCAACGCTCAATAATCACAACCATGCAGGGGATGATGTTGAGGACGGAGAATTATCTATTGTCGTTGGCAAAGAATCACTGTATACTCCTCAATAGAACTATGTCAAGAGGCTCGAGGTTAACAATGGCGATGCCAGAGCTCGCCAAAAAGCTGTCTCCTAGATTTTGAAGGTAAAAAAGCTATCCATCCATCCAAAATCTCAATGCCCAAATGTAAAATCTTAACGTTCAATGCTTTGAACTTCTGTTAATGAATGCAGGTTCAGGCACATTACTGTTTTCTTCTAGAAACAACCCTGCTGGCTGCAAACTACCTTGATCGTTTTCTTTCCTGTACAGAAGTTCAGGTAGTTGATAAGAGCTTCTCATATATTTTTTTCCCTTGCTGCTGCGACTGATTCTACCGCAAATCCTTCTCATACCCTCTATCCATCCATCCAAAATCTCAATGCCCAAATGTAAAATCTTAACGTTCAATGCTTTGAACTTATGTTAATGAATGCAGTTCGCACATTACCGTTTTCTTCTAGAAACAACTCCTACTGGCCTAGTAAACCACCTTGATCGCTTTCTCTGCATGTGGTTCCGTAGTTGATAAGAGCTTCTATATATTTTTTCCCTTGTCACAAGGACCGATTCTACCGCAAATCCTTTCATAATCTCGGCCCCTCCTTCTCAACCATGGTTTCATCTCTGCTTCAAGAACCCCATATGGTTTGATTTCATTCTCTCCGCATTTTTGGTAATTTCTTTTCAAGACATTCATTTTCGTATGTGACCGCAAGAAATAACCCGAGGAAGTCGTTAAATGCCCCCTTTGATTGGGATTTTGCTTGAGGTATAGGAATGGCCGAAGAGAAGATTTATCTTCTGCAGCATTCTGAGACGCAGGATCATCCGAATATCAAAGGTATTTTTAGCCATTAATGGGTTTTTAAGATTAACTTTTAATTTTATTTTAATTTTTTTTCATTTTTTCAATCTTCCTGGCCATTAATTTCTCTTCGTGAATCTTGGATTTTCTTTTTTATTTCTGGAATGGACTGTAACTTGGATTTCAAAATCGTTGTAAACATATTGAATGTTGTTGTGTTCACAACGATGGAAGTCGTGGGCGATACAACTAGCATCTGTCACCTGCTTGTCTCTGGCAGCCAAGATGGAAGAACACCAAGTTCCTCTGCTTCTTGCCCTTCATGTTATGATAGTAATTATGAATTGAATGTCACCGTGGCTCCTGCTTGTGTTTGAAAATGGTGCTCTTATTTTGTGTTTACAGATAGGGGAAGCCGAACATGCATTCAAACCGCGGACTATTCAAAGAATGGAGCCGCTTGTTGAGTGCAATCAATGATCTGATGAAGGCGTTGGACTTCTTCAGATATAGAACATGGCTACCAAGACATTAGGTTTAGAGATGTACTTTCATGATATTTATAATTTAACTCTCCTGAGCTTGCTCTTTTGCACCGGTGAAGGCATGCATGTTTACATACATGCATTTACTACCTTGTTACGAGTCCAAGAGAAGAAAGAAGGTATACCCCTAAGTGTTTTTTGCGGCATACATGGTAGCAAGTCAAGCTTTTGATTTGATTACAAAGAAGAACTTGATTCTTGAAATTGCAACATATAATCATATGGGAGGTCAATGGTCATGAAGAAATATCCAACATATTTAACATCATCATTTGGATGCATACTGAAGTCTGAGCATGCATTTTTTCCAATTCTAGCAAAAACAGGGAAAATCATTGAAATTGTAAGCTCTATAACTTCCAAAAATGGAAATAGTTTTGGGAAACCTGATTACATAGGGTTGTCGCCCATGTGAAATACTAAAGTAATGTATCTCTGTATTATATGGGGTGTGCATTTAATCAAGTTTGGCATGCATTTTCTAAAGTAGGTTAGCTTGCTGGGAATAGTTTGTTTCTATATCAGATTTGTATTTTAAATAATTAATGGAGTTTTTAAGTCTTGGGAGTGCTAGATAAGCATCGGGGGATATGTTTCATGGATGATGGAGCACCCAGCTTGCTTCATAGCCCTTCATGAGTACTTTCACAATGCAAAGAGTGCATTTTCTCAGATTTTGCATATTTTGGGCTTCTCAAATTATTCCAAGCCAAATATTTTCATAATTGACTAAAATGGTATTACTTTTCAATACCCGGCAAAGCTCTATTTCAAATTTGCATATTAGTGGTTGGGTTCTCATGTATCAAACCAAATTTCAATCCATTTGTTCAAATATGACGAGAATTATGAGAAAGGTTTCTTTTGATCCTCTATTGAAGATGTGTACAAGGCCTTTGGACATGGTTGTAGATGCCTGTGAATGTAGAAGTGTAGGTTTAAACCCTGCAGTGAGATGTTATGAATTCCAGAAGTTTTTAAAACCTCTACAATAAAGGAAGCATAATTTTGTTGTGAATTTCTGGTGTATTGAATTTAATTGCAATTGTTGTTGAGTTTTATTTTCGCTGTGTATTCTAATTTGCAGGCCCTAGGCACTGCATCAATGTGTTACAAATATTCTGAAATGCTTAAGTTCCCGCCTCATCCATCATCTTGTCGTACCTTAAAATTTCATTGCCATAAAAAGCTATTTAATTCAGTTAATTTCTGGTGTTAGTGAACTCACTATCAGACTACTTTATTTTGGATGATGTCCATCAAAGACATGTATCCATTTATGCTTTCATTTAAGAACCTGAATAGCAGGTTTGGGTGAGACCCGGAATAACATCGAACTAAAGGACAATTTTAATTTGCGATATACTAACAATTTATAAAATCTTGATATTTTTTAATTTTATATTTTGATAAAATAAAAAATATTCCATATCATCATTTTTAAAATAAAATATTGGAATATATATTTTTACTTTCATATCATCAAAATATAAAATAAAATATTAAATATATTTTAATTTACATCATTAAAATATTTATTTATATTTCAATTTACTTTAAAAATCAATTTTTTTATAAATTTGGTACACTGTTATTTTTTAAATATACTTTTAAATTCCTTTTTTTTTTCTATTTCTTTAAATTTAGTAGTAATTAATGAATGTTATTAATACAAGTCTTGCTTTTATAGTAATTATTTATACATTTTTAGCCAATTAATTTATTAGGTTCTCTTTAGGCTTTATATTTAATATAATTGATATGAATTTTAAAATTGTTAATATATTATTTTATTTAAATATTGTTTTAAAATCATTAAATATATTTAAAATTGAGAAACATTTCACCCATAACATATAAAAGAACAAAATAAAAATTATTGTAATTATGCTTTATTATTCACCATAAACATATATTTATAGACAGCTAGGATTAACTCTTCCTCTATCAAGCTAAAAACCACAAGGAAGATATAGAAGAACTATATGTATGAATATCTCAATCCTCCATCTCTCCGCCCCTTACCTTTACTGTTCTACCTTAAACGCTTACTTAGAAATCGATAAAGGCTCGGAAGCTAACCTACAAGAAAGCAACCTTACCTGCCTACCTACCTAGATAGACTTATTCTACTTACCGAACCAAGCAATCTCACCATCACCGCTATCTATCCTTTCGCTAACCCCTATCGGCCACCATGCTACTACTCTGTAACCAAGTGTAACGCTTACTACCTCTATCACCGGTGCCGACTGGTGCTGCTGCTTCTTTGACTGGATCCCGGATCTACTTATGCTGCTACTTATGCTGCTTCATCGGCATCAACTCCTGCTGCTGGCTCTGCTTCCATTGCTTCAACTGCTTCTGGGACTGGCTATCCAACTGGTTCTTAAGTTGCTGGCTCTGCTTCTGGGTATCAATCTGGATCTTCATTATAAATTATGAAATACATGCAACATTCATATTCTCATATGAAAATCCATCTCAATTACAAATAAACCAAAAAAATCCACTTATATGCCCCCTATATTATATGGGTGTATATAATACTTATTGTTTATTTATCATAGACAACTCTTTTAAGATGATAAGAATGATCTTACATTTCTCCTTGGAATAATTTACTTTGATAAATTATTTTCTTTCAAATTACCTTCCATAAACTATGCACATAATTTATGGTCCAATTAAATGTTCCAAATTATTTTCTCTACCAATGATATATATATCGTTAAACATTGATCAATATTTTATATATTTATTTATATCATGACATGTATGTTGAAATATTTACATTTCAAAATTACTTGCTCTTATCATTTCCATGTTTTTTCATTCACTAGCATAAAAAAATATAGTTTATTCTTTTATCTTCTTCACAATGTTAAATATACTTTATATAAATTCAAATATTCCTTTAATATCCTTCAATATTCCTTTAATATCCCTTGTACTTCCATTGTTTTTACAAAATATCAAAGGTATGGCATATGTGTTATGTACTTCCATTGTACTTTTGCATTTAGTTATACTAAGTTTCATTGTTCAACATGTATTTCCCGACTAACTCGGCAGGGACTGTGTTGCCATGCAACCTTGTTTCAGGTAGCTTTATGTGGTGGACTTTATTCACATGGTGTTGAAGGTTTGTTTTGTATTTTTATTTTTTTTCCTTTCCTTTAAAATTGAGGTGTCACATAGAGATGCATAAAATTTGAACTAATGATTAGATAAATAATAAACCCCCAACACTTACCCATAATTTTAACTTATGATTAGATAAATACTAAAGGCGTTGGCTAAAAGTTCTATCTTTTGGGTTTTTTGGTCGGAATCCGACCATACAAATTTGGGAAAAATTGCTATTTTTTGTTGTTTAAATTGCATTTATGAACGCATAAATGGATTCAAGATGCTGAAAAACTCTTGAGACATTTGGATTATACAAACTTAGCCACTCAAATCTGCAGATCCAACCATTCTTCACCAGATTTCAAGCAAAATCAAACAAAAAAAAAATCAAAAAACTTTCAAAGATAAAATGTTTAGACTACGCTAATACTAAACGCTACATTAATCAACTACCCTAGTACCTGAATTATTACCTTATCTTCAATGACTTGTCCTTTGTCCTTTCAGATAGTCTTCACGTGGTGGGCCATACGCACATGGTGCTTGACCCACGCACACTTGAGTTAGGATTCATGCGTTGGAGCATTATGGCACGGAAAGCGCTATAGGGAATCATTTTATTGGCAATATAGTAAAGGGTATACTGTATAAAATACTCTGCACCTGCATTTTTTCCTTCATTACAGTTTCCCCCAAAATTTCTGAAGCTCGTCCCCTCCCTCGCAATTTGCATCATCCATTCAAAGCTTTTCATGACTCGGTTGGCAATGGCAAACGCTCCACCTGCATCCTCTATGCCGCGAAACCACCGTCCGTCTCCAGTTTCCTCCTCCACCCCTAACAACACCAGCAACGCCAGCGATTATCGCTACGATGTGTTTTTAAACCATCGTGGCCCCGACATGAAGAAGGGTTTCGCTGGCCATCTCTACCATCGGCTTCGTTCACATGGAATCCGTGTCTTTCTGGACAAGCAAGAAATGCAACAGGGAGACAACTTGACTTCTCAAATAATAGGCGCTATTAATACAGCCTCTGTCCATGTGGCCCTTTTCAGTAAGAACTATCCGGAATCGATCTGGCCTCTTAAGGAGCTCGTGCTGATGGTGGAGTCGTTGAAGTCTGGGGCTACCATCATCCCCGTCTTCCACGGCGTGAAACCTGCTGATCTTCGGTGGACGCAAGGGGAATATCGAGGTTATGCAAAAGGCCTACACAAGCTCAAAGTTAGGATGGATAAAGGGAAGCGGCGATACGATCCTGGCACTATAGAAGAGTGGAGAAGGGCTCTTTCTCGTGTTGCCGATATAAGCGGTTTCGAGCTAGAGGCGTGTAATGGGTGAGGATTCAATTTCCCCTCTAGGTATTACTTAATGTTGGATAGATATACATGGACGTTTCTCAGTACTAAATCTATTTATTCTCTTGTAAATAACCAGGGACGAGGGGGAGCTAGTCGAGAAGATCGACGAACGTGTGTCAAGAATAGTGAAAAAAGAACGCTTCAATGTGCCCAAATATGAAATCGGTTTGGATGTAAAGGTAAAAGATTTTGAAGCCAAATTCTTGTCGCCGCAGGAGCAGGATAGAGAAAAACCTCAGGTAGTGGGGATCGTGGGGTTGCGTGGTGTTGGAAAGACAACGCTAGCAAAGGAAATCTTCCATAGAAAGAGTTCATCTTTCATTAGATCCTACTTTCTCTCTGACGTCCGGGAAAATGCAAGTAAAAAGTCTTTACCTTCCTTGTTTGAAGAACTTGTTGATGGCTTGATTCGATTCGATCCTCAAATATACAATGATGTTGAGAGTAAACTAGAGTCATTTAAAGAGCATCCCTCATTAGTAGTTTTAGATGGAGTAGAGCATGTTGATCAGTTAGATGCACTTTTGCGAATTAAAAAATCTCTTTCCTTCAATAGCTTAATATTGATCACATCTGGAGACAAAGATGTTCTTAAACGCTTAGCTGAAGAGGCATCAGTTCATAAGTTAACTCCCCTTAATGCACAACAATCCCGAAAGCTTTTCTGCTTCCATGCCTTCGGCGAGGCCGCAGGTCCACGCCCAGGGTATGAATACCTGGTGGATGAATTTTTAACAGTATGCGAGGGATTGCCTTTATCATTGAAAGTGCTTGGGGCATTTCTTCATGGAAAAAATGACAGATCTTATTGGGAAGACCAATTGGATATGCTTCAACAAACACTTCCCCATGAGATAGATAAAAAACTTAAAATTAGTTACGATGCCCTCAATGCAGAAGAAAAACAGATGTTTTTAGATATTGCCTGTGTTTTCATAGGTGAAAGCACTGATACGGCCATAAGAATATGGAGAGGATCAGGCTGGAGAGGTTTATTGGGGTTTCAAAGTCTACTGGAAAAGCAACTAGTGGAGGTGGATAGTGAAAATTGTATAAATATGCATGACCATCTTAAAGATCTGGGAAAAACTATTGCAAAGAAAACAGGATTGCCGCGTCCTCTTGGGCCTTTGACGAATAACAACGCTTGTTTGTCGCAGAACTCCTCTTCTGTAAGCGCTTAATCATTCAACTCTTAGTAGTTTATTCAATAAAAATCTCTCTACAGTTTTGTAATTCTTCATCGTTTATGAACAATGAACAGGTGATAACAGGGCGGAAGAGAAAAATCGATGATTTGTTGCAGCAATCATCTGTAAGTGCACAATCTAATCCTTTATATATTTTCCAATAAAATCTCTGTACAATTTGTTATTTTTTTATCCTTTTTTCAAAAATCGAACAGGTAATGGAAGAAGTGTGGGGATTTATGCTAATGGTTCTTATAATCCTTATGAACAATGAACAGGCGATAACAGAGCCGCGGGAAAAAAACGATGATTTGTTGCAGCAATCGTCTGTAAGCGCACAATCTAATCCTTTATAGATTTTGCAATAAAATCTCTGAACACTTTGTTATTTTTTATCGTTGTTTCAAAAAAACGAAAAGGTAATGGAAAAAGTGTGGGGATTTATGCTAATGGTCCTTATAATCCTTATGAACAATGAATAGGCGATAACAGAGATGCCCGGAAAAATAGATGATTTGTTGCAGCAATCATCTGTAAGTGCACAATCTTCAATCGTTTATAGATTTTCCAATAAAAATCTCTGTACAATTTGTTATTTTGGATCCTTTTTTCAAAAAACGAACAGGTAATAGAAGAAGTGTGGGGATTTGTGCTGATGGTCCTTATAATCCTTATGAACAATGAACAGGTGATAACAGAGCTGCGGGGAAAAATCGATGGTTTGGTGCAGCAATCATCTGTAAGTGCACAATCTTTAATCTTTTATAGATTTTCAATAAAAATCACTGTACAATTTGTTATGTTTCATCGTTTTTTCAAAAAATGAACAAGTAATAGAAGAAGTGTGGAGATTTATGCGAATGGTCCTTATAATCCTTATGAACAATTAACAGGTGGTAACAGAGCTGCGGGAAAAAATCGAGAACAATGAACAGGTGATAACAGAGCTGCTGGAAAAAATCGATGGTTTGGTGCAACAATCATCTGTAAGTGCACAATCTTCAATCCTTTATAGATTGTCCAGTAAAAGTCTCTGTACAATTTGTCATGTTTGATCGTTTTTTCGAAAAACGAACAGGTATTAAAAAAACACGAACAGATATAAAAGAAGCGCGGGGATTTATGCTAATGGTCCTTATAATGATGATGGTGATTTGGAGTATGCCGCGAAGACGTTGAACAGCTTGAAACTGAAGATGCAGTCCCCAAATCTCATGTTGCTTTGCTAATTAAGGCATGTTTATCATACAAAAAGCAAAGCAGAGGAATGCTGTTTTTACAATAGTGCATATATGGCTGTTGTATTGGGACAGTATCAGAGAGAGAGCTTTCGGACGCCCCATGTCAATGTGTGGAGGTCAAGCCAATTTGTTGTAAAGTTTTGTGGCCCTCTGTAAACTTGTGCTGGTTATTAATTCAATTTCTTTCTAAGACAATGGAATATGTGATGGTTATTAATTCAATTTTTTTCTAAGATAATGGAATAGGTAGTGGGAACTTTTTATATTCACATGGGAGGGATTTTCTTCCAGAGTGGAAAAATTTATTATAATTTAGAATGTCAAACCAGTAGTGAGGATAGTTATCACTGGCTGTTATCTGTCAATGCAGGCTGACTCATCACTGTTATTCAAAGAAACCATTCCATCTGAAATATCTCGTTGGTGGTCAGTAAGGGGGCAAGCTTTCACTCCTGCGAGATTGCTTTGAGTCTTGGGCCTTAACCCGCTTCCTTAAATCCTAGGAAGACGACTCTTAACCAAGCAGAAGCAGTTTTAGGCCATACTCCAGGGCCCAAACTAAGTATTTCATGGGAGAGATTTTAGTACAAAGTTGAAACCAATATTTCATTTAGGGTATTTGGAAACTGTGAATATAAATTTTCAGGAAATCTCAATTTTCTATTGTTTAATTTGCATATCTGAATGTATAAATGAATTTATAACCCTAGAGCATTAGGATTGCATAGACTTAATCACTTAAATCTGCAGATCCAACAATTTCTCTATATTTCTAGTATATTAAACAGATAACTATATTTAATAAAAAACAAAAATAGCCACATAAGAAAACCACCAAAAAAAAACTCCTAAAAATAATTATTTTAATTTTATTTAAAAGTAATTTGAAAAGAATAATTTCATACTAAGCTACAATATAGCATACTTTTTTCTAAGAGCCAGTGCATTTTATATTCAGCTACTGGTATCGAACTGTATGCAATTGGAAATTGGAAGTTGAGAAACGTTTGGTAAATATTTGAAGGATTTCTGCAGTATACAATTTGCTGTAAATCGATTTCTAGAATTTGCTGAAGTGATTGAGTTAGCTTTTACTCATTTGAGAAGATATTGGATTGAGAGGAAATAACTCAGAATTAAGATGGTAAGGTTGGTAATAAATCAAACAAAAATTTGATCCTTAAATAAATGGTATTAAGTGGAGATTAAATTAGTTCCTTTCGAGTTGTTCATTTATTCATGACGTTACAAATTTGAATTTGAACCAACTTTTATTGTATCTACATATACGTTTCACATATCTAACATATAATCACTATTTATTATTATGTTGGTTATATCTAAATTATAATAACTTTGGTTTTTAAACTTAATTATTTTTGTGGTTGATGGATATATGTTTTATCTCTTTTGTTTTGTTAAGTCTATAGGTGTATATCTATTGAAAATGGTTAGAATTAATAAGCTTTTAATCATATATAAGTTTTTAATGGACAAGATTTCATATGCTTTGAATATTCTTTTTCGTTACAACAAATGAAAAGCTGTGATTTCAAATATTAACTTCCTTACTTTGAATATTCTTTTTCATTACAACAAATGAAAAGCTGTAATTTCAAATATTAACTTCCTTACATCTTTACATGACAAAAGATATCCTTTAGTTATTAAAAATGGTAATTAAGATGATTAGCATAACAATGATGGTTAACAAATGATTTATTGCATTTAAATACCGGGCACTCTCATTTTTTTTTACTACGGTTCCATGAGTTTTTATTATGGATATCATTTAAATACATTTTTTTTTCTAGTTAGTGGATGGATGCGTGGCTGCATGGATGTGAAACATGTTAGGATCCGCATCGGCGTTTCAGATGACGAGGCATGGTGTCAGCATTTCAATCATTTAAATATTTTTTTTAGCTGTTAGTCGGTGGGTGCGTGTGTTCGAGATGTGAAGCGTCCCAGTATCCGCGTAACCGTTTCAATTAACCAGGCATGGGTGTGTGTGGCTGCGTGTGTCTGCCATGTGAAGCGTCCCACTATCCGCGTTGCCATTTCAATTTACCAGACGTTTCAATTAACGAGTCGTATATCTCTCTCCATGCCAAAATTTGTATGTTTTAACCTTGCAGGTTAGAGTTCGAGGTTTTTAATGTTTTAAGGTTACCATCGAGTTGAGGGTATTGGCTTGGCTTTTAAAACATTCAACATTCATGAATAATACAGCAAACATACAGGCTTTGGAGATGTTTTTTCTGACTTGCATGCCGCCTCAAGTTTAGCTTTTCATGTTATGGACTTGTCCTATTTTAAGGGTTTTATCTTCTTAATGTTTGAGGGTTTGTGAATATTAATAAAAATATATTGGTTTTGGAAGTGGTTTATTCTACCTGTATTCCACCTAACATAGTTTTTTTCCCTTTTCATGTGGAATCCTATTGTCAATTTTAAATATCGATACTTTTTAAAGGTGATAATAATATCTTCTATTATTTTTTGGTTTATAATTTCCATTTCATGTACCACCTCTTTGTTCACACTTGTAATTATCAAATTTGTTCATCGGGGTTGTTAAGAGTTTTGACATTTGGAAGATAAAAATAATTGTGGACAAGCTTTTGCAGAAGGGAAAATTTGTTATGGAGTAATCGCAATTTTCAGGTTTTCAGAACCTACAAACCCTTAGCACAACATGTCTTGAGACATGGCGTGCGGTCTCCTTTCTTAGGAGCGAAAAACCTGGTGTAAGAACCATCTCACATATGTTATCATCTCTTTACCCATTTTTCTTTGAATTCCACTGAAATTTACTATGTGGGTTACTATTTCCAGGCTAATTTATGGTTGAGGGTTTGCTCTAATTTGAATATTATGTTTCAAGAGTCTTTGTTTTCAGTTGTGGCTTAAAAAGTTGATTTCATTTCTTGAACTTCTGTCTATACAACTAAAAGAATTTCCATGTATTCGCTTTTGGGCACTAAAGGAATTGCCATGTATTTGCTTTTGGGCCCTTTACTAGCCATTTTATTTCGAAGGGTTAGCGTTGGGGGGTGATCGCGCAACTTATAGAGGAGCAGGACAAGACAGAGGAGGTTTTGGACGCGGTAGAGGACCAGTCACATGTCAGAATTGCCAGGAACCAGGACATTATGCATGGGAGTGTCCACTTCCACCAACGACTTGTATGTATTGTTGCGCATCGGACCATGATACAGAGGAATGTCTGACATTACTCATAAAGATCCAGGAAAAAAGGAATCAAAATAACCAAAATGTTCAGTGGATTCCAGCTGAAGCAAAGGATGACAGACGAAACATCAACATAGTCACTCGAGGAGGAACGAAAATAGGAAATGACGCAGCTCAACAGGAACCAGTGCAAACCAATGGGTAAAGAAGAACACTGACTCTAAGAAGCATTTTGACGCCCATAAGGAGAAGGAGATCTTTACAGAAGCCCGACAAGAATTCCAGAAGGAAGACATAGCGCCGACTACACAACAAAACAAGGAAGCTCTGAAATATGAAATGTCGCCATCACTGGACCATACCAACAGAATACAACCCAAGGAACAAGTAAGTATTATCAAAGACTTTTTTCAATCATGCATCAAAGTGTTAAGTGATCCTTCATCTGTCAAAATATTGGAAAATATCCTAGATAAATGTAGCAACGAAACAGAACAGAAGCAAGAACTGAAAACTGTCAACCACCTACACATAAGAAGATGAACAAGTAGGGAATTTAGACTAAATGCTAACATTGGGGATTTCAATATGGGAGATATTATACTAGATCTAGGATCTGAACTGAATGTACTACCAAAAACTACATGGCAATGCATGGGAGAACCTACACTGGGATACTCAACTCTTCAATTAAAGCTAGCAAATCAATATAGAGTCCTACCAGTAGGTAGAATAAAAGGAGTAATTGTAGATCTGGATGGTGTGCGCACTAAGGCAGACTTTGAAGTCATCGAAATAGTAGACGACACAACACCTTACCCAATGCTACTTGGTTTGGATTGGGCGTTCGACAACCAGGCCATAATCAATTTAAAAACCAGAAAAACAACATTTGGGTCGGGGGACTACAGGTTCATAGCCCCACTCGACCCATCAGAAGGCGAGAGGTTCGTAGAACCCACTTGTCTAGACTTAGAAGAAATCGTCCAGTTGTACAGAAAAACTGCGCACGATGTGGACTATATAAACCCAACTACAGATGGGGTACTTTGTTGGCGGAGCATTACTTCATGCACAACAGACTCAGACACCGTGTTAGAAAACTGGCAGTAAAGACTACACGAAGTATCCATGAGGAGGTGTGCCAGAATAGACCACGCAGTAAGGTGGATTGGCACAGAAATCAGAGAACCACCCAGTTTTCACGGGCTAAATGATTTGGAAAATTTCTTGACACAATATGAAGACGAAGTATTGAAAATCAGAGATTGCTAGCACTGGATTTAGCACTAAAGGATACACCCACAGGATGGTGGGTTGCACACAAGGAGACTATCATAGACTGGTACCAATGCAAACGATTGTTGCGCATAAGGTTCGACATGGAACATATATGGAACAATCGACATAAATATGATGGACTAGGAACACCAAGAGAACACTTGGAGGCGTGTAAAATGCTATGGAAAATGACACCACTAGAGGAATGGTCTCATCACTTCATTCATACTTTAGAGGGAATACCAACAAATTGGTATACAGACCAGGAAATGCACAAAGGAACCAAGACATGGGTGACACTCCAATAGAACTTTACAGTCACTTTCTCATTCGAGCATGAGAACCCCAACATAGACGCGGCCCTAAAATAGATCATAGATGTCATATTCATTGAAGAACCGGAAATGGAAGCTATCACAGAGGTACAGTAGCAGAATAAGCATACAATCAAGGACCTACTGTCATGCTACCACGTATAGGAGGAAGCACCAGATGAAGATGATCCGCGTGATATTTAGATCAAAGAAGTCGAAGGTGAGAGAAATGTGGAAGGACCACCCTTAGAGTCAGAGGTCATCTCTGCACCAATCAAGATAAATAAGGTTAACATTGGGACCGCCGAGCAGCCCAAAATGGCCAGCATTGGATATTATTGGGATGAACAGACACTAGAAAGCATCACAGAATTTTTGCACGAATATAGTGACCTGTTTCCCACAGCCTTTACATAAATGAAAGGCATAGCCAGAGAATTAGGAGAAATGAAGATACCACTCAGATCTGATGTGAGACCCATTAAACAATGACCTAGACTGAACCCCATCTATAAATAGAAAGTTAAAGATGAGATCGATAGAATGTTAAAGGCCAGCATTATCGAACCAGTTGAAGAATCAGAATGGATAAGCCCAATGGTAGTACAGGACAAGAAATAGGGAAGAGGGATCAGGATATGCGTCGAATTGAGGAAGTTGAACGATGCATGCCTACATGACCCATTCCACACACCGTTCATGGACGAAGTACTCGATAACGTAGGAGGTCATGAAGCCTACTCATTCACTGATGGATTCTCAAGATATCATCAGATTAAGATAGCACAAGAGGATAGTCACAAGACCACATTTGCGATAGAATGGGGATCTTATCAGTATACAGTCATGTCGTTCGGACTGAAGAATGCACCTACGATATTTTCTAGAGTGGTCATTGTAGCATTTAAGGAATTCATCCACCAATCCCTTGAAGTATGGATGATTGGATGGTTTATAACTTGTTGAAAAACCATGTGGAAGTTTTACGACTGATGTTAGAATGATGCAGACAGTTCCAGATATCAATGAATATCAAGAAATGCATATTTGGAACACCATTCGGGATACTATTGGGACACATAGTATGCAAACAGGGTCTGCTAGTGGATCCAACCAAAATCCTTCGTGTTCCAGAGCACTGTTTTTTATAGCCAGTCCAAAAAATTGATAATTGAGGAAAAAAATGTTAAAAATAAGAAAGGAAAATTTCGTTCAAAGCTTGACCTTGCCAACATGCGTTCGTCCCAAATATGTCAACTTCGCAACACGAACGAAGAAGCACTTCATGATTCCATTGGAGGCATCGAGGCCGAGAATGCCAGACTGAAGGATTGGGTCAAGGAATTGGAAGAGGCTTTGATTCTTATGCCATTGCTTGTCAATCCTTTGGCAATAGCCATGCCTGCCACCCCTGTAGCCAACGTAAAAGAATCCTCCATGCTACTTGCATCCTGTAGAGGATATGTGGAGAATAATATCAAGAAAATAATGGAATTGATTACCGAGGCGTGGAAAACATCACAAACCATCACTTCCCTTGGAACCAGTGCACATAGGTTGCTCAGATATTTGCAGGCGGAGTTAAAATATGAAGAAAAAATCTTTTTAAAAAATGTCCTTCCTTTTGGCACCATTGTCAACAATATGACAAAATCAAAAAGAAGAGAACAAGATCTTTCATCCAAAAACCGAATCAGTCAATTGAATGCATGTTGAAAAGAAAAAGTGAAGAACCCACATCTCATTGTTCAGTCATGTGAACAAGCCATATCGAAGAAAGATAAATTATTCACAAGGCTGTCAAAAATAAACTTAGCTGAAAAAACCAACGACTTCCAAGACCCCTACTTAATCATAAACTCCTTGCCCTTAACTAGGCAAGAGTTCGATAAACATGTTGCTATGTTTAAGTCCTTGTCTTTGGAAAAGATTTACAGCATCCTTCACTTTGATCAAGCTGACGTTGACGACTGACTAGTCAAATATTCAGTATAGAATGAGGAAATTCATCAGGCTCTGTGTAATCTTTCTATCGACTTCCGGGAATTAGAAAACGATATTTTCAACATAAAAATCCGGAATGAGATTAACGTTGCTGCAATGAGAACCCACATTGAAGAATGGATCGAAATGGAATTGAAGCAAGCCGTCAATGAAAGGCAACAGACAGTTGCTAGGATTCCAACAGTCGTCGATGACATCATTGAAATCGCAGCCGTCGGCAACATCAATGAAACGACAGCCGCAAGCACATAACCAAAGGGCTCATATGTACCCTCACTATAAGTCTACTGATCATATCCTTATTTGTTTATCAACCTAGTTATTCCTCGTTTTTAAATAGAGATGTGTAGGCAAACACTTATACCTTTCAATTTATTTTTTCCAAGTATTGCACTCTATCTTCTTTCTACAGTTCTGTTTCTTGTACATATTTCTCTAATGGTTTGCGGGAGCCCCAATCCCAGTCTACATGACAAACGCATTGAAATTTCAATTTATATGTAACAAACTTTAATTTTTTTGTATATTTCAAAATTTCTAGTAGTATGTAACAAATTTTATTTTTTGACATATTTCAAATAAAACTATTTTCTTATCTCTTTTTAAATTTATGTCTTCATACATTTTTATCTTTCACCAGTCTGTATGACAAATGCATTTAAATTTTTATATGTAACAAACTTTTATTTTTTTATATATTTCAAAATAAATGGTGCTCTACATGCCAAGCGTCATTTACTTGTGCCCCATGTTCCAGTGGTATGTAACAAACTTTTATTTTTTTACATATTTCAAATAAAACTCATTTCTTATCTCCTTTTAAATTTGCCTTCATACATTTTTATCTTTCACCAGTCTATATGACAAATTCATTTAAATTTCCATTTTTTTCTACCACTGTCAACAAATTTGTAGTTTGTTATATACTTTCAAAAAATAAATGGTGCTCTACATGACAAGTGTCATTTACTTATGCCACATCTTACATGTTGCACACAACATTTCCGTGATATACATTTTGCACCGAGCACTTCCATCATTTACAATTAGACCCCATTTTCTACAATTTGCTTTGTAACCTCGTTGACAGGGACTATGCTATCACTCAACCTTGTTATATGAAACAACCACAATGTCTTCTGAAATATTCATTTGTTATGTTTTTAATATTATTAAAAAAATACTCTATAGGACATATAGCATCACTGGTATCATTGGTGACATCAAGACACTAAATAGATACAAGATACAATATTACTTATTATGCCGAAAGGCGTACACCTATTGACAATGGGCAGATTTAATAGGAGTTTAGTGCTTAATAAGTTTTCTATGGACAAGATTAAATATGGATGGAATATTCTTAGTAGTCACACAGAATAAATGGCTGTGATTTTAATCATTAACTTCCTAGCTATTATAAAGACATCCGTTTATGTGTTTACCTTTTTACATTTACCTAATCATATTTAAAAATTACTTTGATAGCTAACTGATTGTCATGTAAGTGATTAACCTAAATTAAAATATTAACACCAAATAAATGAAGCCCAACCGTTTATTTGTTAATTAACAATAAAATTTAATATATTTGTTTAAGGATTCGTTTCATCTTATCAGCCTTTCGACGTTAACCAGCAGTGATTTAACTGTTGTGCTAGTTATAGCAAACAACCACAATGTCTTCTCACATGTTCATTTGTTATGTGGTTAATATTATTTAAAAAATACTCTATAGGACATATGGCATCACTGGTGACATCAAGACATTGAAATCGAAGGTGACATGTCGATTGGTATTAAATATTGATTTTTTTTATAAAATTATAAACACATAAAAATATAAGTAAATTGATAAAGTGCAGAATGTTCTCGATTTCTGTTAAGAATTTAAAACTGTATAATTAAAGACAAAGAAAGGTAGAAAATTTTCTACTACCAAAGATTTGTACTTCCAAATTATTTTTAATGTTTACCATACATCTACCCTGGTCTATGTACAGACACAATGACAAATGCAAAGTTATTAATAATCCCATAAAAAAATGCCATAGTTAATCAAACTATTGAATTTTCCCACGAAACTCAGGAGTGAAAAATGAATTTGCAGATCTCGCCAATCAACTAAAACATAAATAAAGAGGCAAAACAAAAGAAAAGAAACTGAAGAATTAAAACACTGTTGATGTTCCATCGCAACATGATAAAGCCTTTATTGCAGCAAAACTTGAAATATAAAGAAATTTTAGCCTCACTAACATTACCACAACATAATCGTGCAAAATTCTTCAAACGACCTTCACAAGATCAAGGATGCTACGTGCTACTGGAAATATGCAGTATTATTGAGCACTAAAACCGTAAAACTCAGCATAAAGTTCAACTGTTTAAGTTTATTTAAGAGTTTTTACTTTCAATTTCCAGGGGCCATGGAGCCATCTCCATGCATCTTAATTTGCCTCTTTTCTTCAAGCTAGTCACTCGTCTTCAATACCCATCCCTCCTCCATAACACTTTCAGATAAACCTGGGTACCAAAATTGCTTATTCACTCTCGCCGATAACACCTTTGAGAGAATCGATATGAATCAGCTCTTGCACTCGCAGAAACAAAACCCTTTACAGTGAAGGGAACACCAGCTCTCTCACCTCAAGACGAAACCATCCATGTTTATGCAATGCGACAAAAATATGGGACAAATATGTTAATAGATTGCAATCTGTACATAGATTTAGTTGTATTGGATTTAAACTTTGCTTTAATACTGAAGCTTGATTGCAGCACAGGAACACCAAGTAAAAATTCACATTTAAAAAATTTAATCTTTACTTAACTGATAAATTTTTAATTTAAATGAATTTAAATAAATAATATCACTATAGGCTTTATTTAATTTGAATTGATTACCATAATCCTTATCAATTTTAGATTCCATAATCCTTATTGATTTTTAATTTGAATTGATTACCATAGGCCAAGGAAGAGTATGGATTCCATCACCAAATGGGACACACTATTCCATGTGAGAGAGTGGATTTTGAATACATAACTTCTGTTTTGGCAAAGAAGAACTCCACAGGCACAAATATGGAGAGATAATGGAGTCGATAAAAGCACGGTCGGTATTCACACGCACACTTATTTGATGATCTCCAAACTTTTTGCAATCTTTTATGCGACTGATGAGTCACCACCAATGCCTCGAGGTTGTAGTATCAATTCTGTCAATACAGCTTGAACGTAAGGATTTGAAATTTTACTTTTTATAGACATTAATCTGGTGGTATGTTTTAGCTCTTTTTATTTTTCTATCACCCTAACTTTAATATATTTACCATTTTCTTATTGTTTCTTCAATTTCATTAATGAATGCTTTATTATGTATTATCATGTTCTGATCCATGAATCTTTTGAAACCTTAATTTCTTAATAGTTAAAAAACATATATCGTTTACTCTCACTACCCTTTGACCTCAATAAAATGTGGATCTACGTTTTAACATAGAAAGTGGATTAAACCAAGAATAATAAACTCACAATTTGACACAGTGATTTATGTGAAAAGCTAATGAGGGAAAAAAACAAGGGCAATGATAATCGATATTCTTTTATTCAAGGGAGAATTACAATATTCAACCCACACATACAACCATCCCCCCCCGTCATACACAGAAAAGCTCACTATTGAGTCTTGCTCTCACACACTCACTACACATTGCACTCACACCTCTATGGAAATGCTCGTATATATAACATCTATCACCCAGTTATATGATCATGAATAGATCACATAGTTACACGAACAATTCATAAATAGATTGCATGCATGTGCATTAACATACTGCATTGTATGTGCATGTGACTGCATGAGGAAATTCATTGGCATGTTTCCAACAATATCCACCTTGAAAACAATTTACCTGATATATCATGCCCTTAAATAATTCATTCATTACCTTTCCTGCAAGAGAAGCCAAACACCATCGCAGCTCCACAACTTCTCTAACAATATCGTTACGTGAACATGCATGTACGATTCACTCCAGCATGGATTATTCTGTCTCCATCAGTAACCTGTCTAATAGACCAATGCACTTGTCAAAACTCATGAATCATAAACATAGACCAAATCACTGCAACCATTGTAGGTGATACTTGTTCTTCTGTGTTTGAAGCACCCATTTCCATGTTCTTCACCTAGTTTCTCCATGTGTCTACTGACAACACCAACTGCATGTGAAATACTAACCATTTCTCCATTGCAATCATCAAACTTCCTATTAGCATATAATACTCGAGACATATAACCCTTCTCTTCTTCATCAATTAGGACATAAACCTCAAGATAACTTACAATGGAAAGTCAAAGGGATTTTACCAGTTTCACATTATTCATATTGAATTTCCTGAGTATCTTCACCACATATTTCTCCTGTGATAACCAAGCTTACCATCCTTCCTGTCTCTATGTATTCCCATGCCCAAGATTTATTTTTCTACTCCCAGATCCTTCATAACAAATGCACTAACCAACTAAGCCAACCTGTTGATCTCAACCATGCTTGTGCTTGCAACAAACATAACATATAACACCAAGATAATGAATATACCATAAACACAATGGTTATACTCACTTCTTGTAAAATTTGGCTCACCATGAAGGAATCAAACATCTTGTACCATTTGTCTAGCATGCTTGAGGCCATACAATGATTTTTGAGTTTGCAAAAAAATCTTCTATTGTGATTCTGAACTAACGATTCTGGTTGTTCCATATACATCCCCTTATCCAAAAACCTCCATGTAAAACAATTTTAATATCTAGTTGTACTATCACAACTAGTGCTAACACAACATGAATACAAACAAGCTTTTTACAATTGGTGAGAAACTTTCATGGAA
>SNQJ01S0062090.1:0-18549 GCA_010110895.2 Picea sitchensis
AATTAGTCATTATCCAGTCTCCTATATTTTAGGGGAGAATATTCCACCCGGAGAATATTCTCTTTCAGTTGACACTTCAGTTTGACTAGTTGAGTTGAGTTTAGATGTTGCATTGGGATCATCACCATGCTAATTCGACCTTGCCATGGGATCATCACCAAAGTGGCACATTAGCCTTGATTCCCTGAGTTAACTCCTCACTACTCTTTGTTCAGTCAGTTAATTGAAGACTAGTTGACTAGTTAACTCAACTAGGTGGCAGTTCACTCCCGTAATTGCCTGAGAGACTAGAATAGGTGGTAGTTCACTCCCTTAACTGCTGGTGTGTGTCCAGGTCACTCTAGACCACCACTATAGCGTATTGGTTATCCTCAATTCAAACTCATTGAGTTATACAAAGTATATCATGTGTAAATTATTCATTATTCACAATGGTTAATGAGAATTCTTTCATTATTTATCTCCTTCTTCTTCTTTCTCCAATTCTCTATGCAAATGTGTGTATTATTGTTTAGCTATATCTATTCTGTGAAGGTTCAACGGATTTACAAGTTAGAGCCAATTTAGATAATATGTCTACCTCTTGATTCTCTTCTCTGAAAATATGTGCCAATGATATATTCCTGAAATAATTGAGAATGTTTTTAATCCTTTCCTTCCATCTTTCTAGGGATACAACCTGAAAAACTCCTTTCTGATTGAGCCAATCAATAACTATCTTAGAATCCCCTAGCAAATGTAAACATGGAATTGACAATCTTGCAGCCAAAATTAGAGAGGCCCAAGCACCCATTAGTTATGCCCTTGTGTTTGTTCCTCGACCACAGTTTAGACTACACTTAAATGAAGTGCTACTATTGATCTTTATTAAACCTCCTGCCCCACTTTTTTTTCCAAATTGTTGTGTTGCCCCATCGAACCATCCAATGGCTCTGTCTTCTGGAATATGCACAGGTGCAGATCTAGGAAGAGTTTATTTTGCCTTAATTCTAAAGTTGTTCGCTGCTCCAATAGCTTGGAATGTTATCTTTTGTATTGAAGGTGAACCTGCCTCAAAGATTGTCAAGTTTCTTTCAAGCCAAATAAACCAGCATAAAAAGGTAGGCAGAGTAGGATAATCAAAATTCTGTTTTGCCCAGTTTTTGAAGCACTCGGTCACTAATAGACCATTCCATCCATTCGTGAATTTTAGCACAGTTTTAACCCTATTCCATACTAAAATAGTGAAAGGACAATTCACAAAGAGATGCTTACCAATTTCCATTTTACCCTTGCATAGGAAGCAAATCCCTGGCCCCACCTAGCCTCTTTTTTGAAGATTTTTCCAGGTTAGAACTTTATTTTCAACTACCAACCATACAAATAACTTAATTTTTAATGGATAGTCCCATTTCCACAGTTTTTTCCTCCACCCACCTATTTTAAATTTCCATAGTTTTGCCACTACTGCATTATAAACATTTTTTACAGTTAGATGTCCTAAATTATCACCTCCCGTCCATAATAAATCATCTGGACGATCCTGAAGATGAATCCCTGAGCCTATCAAAATATTTTGTTACTTTTCCCATTCAGATGCTAAGTCTCCCTTGAGCCCCAAAGCTGCACTATCTAACCAGTTTGAGTAGATTGATCCCTGTGTAATATCACATCCCGCTTGATATAGCAGGTGAATGTTTTTTTGGTTAAGTTTATCAACTAAGTCCCTTGATAAAAAAGAGTCCTTCCCCATTCCCAGGATGACATCTTTCCCAATAACGATAGAAAGTCCTAAGTTTGGATTCCATGCCAACCATTGTAATACCAGTGGTAAGGAACTAATCAAGTTTTTCCAGGTTTTTGATCCATAAGCCGAGACCACTGAGGCTGATCTTAACCATGTAGGAACTGATCTGTGAGGCAAATATTTGTCTTTTATCACCCGGTGCCATATTCCTTTCTTCATCAATACTCTCCATAGAGTATTAGATGTCAGTGCCCTATAAAATATAAAGATGTTTCTAAACCCCCATCCTCCATAAAGTTTGGGCCTCGAGACAGTCTCCTAGTTACACAAGTGATAGCTTCGATTTTTCTTGTTGCCGGACCACAAGAAGGAAAAAACCATCTGATGAAACTTTTGAAGGACAGACAACGGAATAAGTGCTAAGGCCAGCCAATATACTGGTAGACTCTTCAATATGATTTTACCAAAACATACCGGCCTCCCAAAGTTAGCAGCATGTTACACTAGTGATTAATCCTATAATCAAATTTTTCAATGAGCCACAACCAGTCCTTCGCTTTGTAGCTATCTGGTTTTAGGAAGTATTCCAGATATTTAAATCCTTCCAAAAGATCTTTGAAATCAAAATTAAATAAAACATTTAACTTATCAAGAGTTCCCTGTTGAACTCCAGTGTGAAGGAAGGTAGATTTCTGCACATTAATTCTCAGCCCCGATGCCCAACAAAAAACACTAAGAATATTGTTAATCTTGGTCCATTCAGATATCGAATCTTTTGACATTATAATCACATCGTCCACGAAGAGCAAGTGTAAAACCTTTATGATTCGTGATACTTTTATCCCTCTCAACACCCCATGAGCTTGACCTTTTTTTAGCATAAGACTTAGGCCTTCCATCACGAAGTCCTCTTCTACTCGGTATAAAATTTGTTGCCTCCCCATTGATTAGAATTGCATAAACCGTGAAGGTTATGCCTCCCATTATCCAATTTGTAGTTGTCAACCCAAAACCACATTGTAGGAGGATTAACCTCAAAAAGTCTCAATTTATGCAGTCGTATGCCTTCTTGAGATCTAGTTTTAGAATAATTGCTTGAATTTTTTTTTACTTTATGCTATGAAGACACTCTTGTGTCATGCCAATAGCATCTAATATCCGCCTTCCCTTGAGAAAGCTCAGTTGTTCCTCAGGTAGAGCACGAGAGAGTATAGGTTGAATTCTCTTTGCTATAATTTTTGCGATGATCTTGTAGAATAGATTGCACAAAGCAATTGGGAGGAAATCATTAAAAGTACTGGGGCGATTAACTTTAGGAATCATTGCTATGAAAGTTGAGTCGATCTGCTTTATTACTTCGCCTCTGATTCTAGACTTCTCCACAACATCGAGCAAATCCCGCCCGACCAACTTGAATAAATGTAGAAAAAATTCTACAATCCAACCATCAGGCCCACGACTTTTATCCTTTGAAAAGCCTTTTAAAACCTCTAGAATTTCCTCCCTAAAACAAGGCTTTTCTAGATTTAATGCTTCCTCCTCCATCACCATTCTAGGAAATAGCGTCATTGTAGCAACTTGATCACCAAAATTATTAGTTCCAAAGATTTAAAATAATTGATAGCTTCAACCTTTATGACCTCTTTATCCAAATGTAGCCTACCAGCTTCATCCTCAATCTCCCATATGTATTTTTTATTTCAAACTGACGAATCGATGAAAGAATTTTGTAAAAACACCACTTACCAACTCAAGGAATTGTAAGAACACCACTTAAAGAAATGTAAGAACATCACTTACCTACTCAATGATATAAAGCTGTCACAACATTTGTTTATATCCATCCATGTCCAATGCATGAAGAATGGGACAAAAGCTGTCACGACATTTATTTATATCCATCCATGAAGAATGGGACAACAAAAAACTAGTAAAATTCTAACCATTTGACTGTGGCAGAACATTCATTTATCTCTATGAATGGCAACTGTTTTACACGAAAAAATAGGATAACAAAACGTGTTGTCACAATAAAAAAAGAGCCAATCATCTATTAAAATAAAAAGAAAACAAAAGGTCGAGTCTCAATCAATAAAGAAACTTCCCTACGCAACTACCGCGCATGACGGGTCGTCGGTCAAGAGAGATGCAGAATGTGGTCGACGGGATGGGGAGACGCGTAAGATGCGGGCAGCGGAACTGAAACACTACGAAATTCTGAGGCAGGGAGACCCACTTGCTGCTGCTTTAATTTCTGACACGTCCCACGTGACTCCCACTTGCTTTTTATGTCGGTGGATGCCAACTCCCAACTAAAGCAATCATATCTGTGGTAAAGAGATTTCCGTAGGCAAATCAACGCATCTCTGCTAAACTCTATCATGCAGTGACAGGTGGAAATTGACAGTACTTCAGGATTCCACCGTTCAAATTAAGGCAATAGTTCCTGCCCTCCATTCATTTAAAAACAATTTAATAATAAGGATAATATGTTCAACGAAATAGGAAACTCCGTAATCAGTGCAAATAATGAAGAGAATTAATAGCGATTCAAGGAATCAAGTGTTCGGTTTCTCTTCATTGTATATCATTAAGTATTGTAAGGAAGTGTTTTAGGAAGGATGTAGGATTTATTCAGTTGTAGCGGTCGACAAGAATAGTAATCCTACACCAATACACCAAAACTTCATTCATTGCTATCTGAATTATATGATGTTTTTCGTTCAACGCTATTAGGCCTACCGTCTACGTTCTTCCTCCTAGAGAGATTGACTTTACTATCAAATTAGGATAGGAAACTATATCCAAGACACCTTATCAAATGACTATTCTAGATCTTAAAGAGCTTGGTACTCAACTTAAGTAGTTTTTGGATGTTGGAATGATTTAGCCTAGAGTGTCCTTTTCACATCAATAATCTTTGTCATTTTTAGAAAAAAAATGGTACCTTTTGAATTTATATTGATTATATTGATTATAGAGATTTGAGCAAATCTATAATAGAGAACGGGTATCTTATCCCTCAAATCAATGATTTGTTTGACCGATGAAAGAGAGCTTTAGTGTTTCCTAAGATTGATTCGAGATCTAGGTATCATTAACTCATGATTAAGGATGAAGAAACTCACAAAACTGCTTTTAGAAGTAGAATTTGGAATTATGAATTCATGGTGATACCTTCTGGGTTAGCTAATGCTCTTGCAACATTTATGAATCTAATGAACAATGTCTTTAGCAGATATCTAGACCATTTTGCATAGGTCTTTCTCGATGACATTCTCGTTTATTCTCATAATGAAAGGAACACCAAGGACACTTGAGGCTTGATCTTCAATGTCTTTGGTTGAATAATCTATATGGAAAGACATCCAAGTGTTATTTCTTTCATAAAAAGATTCATTATTTGGGTCATGTGATCACTGAGGAAGGTATCGCACTAGACCTTAGTAAAATTGAAGTGATAATGGAATGTATAGATGATTGGCTTTTTTGATTGATTGCGTAGGCAAGTTTAATAGATGATTGGCTTTTTTGATTGATTGCGTAGGGAAGTTTCTTTATTGATTGAGACTGTTGGACCCTGCACGTATATCAGAGAGCTATAGCACAGGGAAAACCCTTGTCTGTAGAACCCTTTAATACCTAACCCTTGGGGACGGAAACAAAAAAATAAAATAGACAAGATCTAGTTCTGCGCAACTGTGTTCAAGTTGCCAAATCACTACACATTTCTTCCTGGTTAATCTCTTGGGAATTTCATCACTGTAGTATTCTTCAGACCGGAGTATAACTCCGCAGGTGAAAAAAAAAAGTCTAGAAATTTTTGCACCATTATTTGAGACCTATTCCATTGGATTTATCTCTTCGCCCTTATCACATTCATACCTATCATTTTTAGCAAATTTTTTGACCCCACACGCCCCTTTTCGGTTCCCTTGTCATCATGGCCCATACCCATAGCCAAGACTTGGAAGCTGGCTTCAATACCTTGCAATCTAATTTCACAGAGACCCAACAAGAAGTGAAACAACTCAGCGCCAATATTGCCACAATCAATACAAACATGCAGTCCTCCATCGTCGCCTCAATCAAGGAAGTCAAACAAGACATGACTACCTAGCTTGAATCTATCGTTTCCATGATCTGCACCAAGCTGCATATCCCTACAGATACCCCTTTATCTGACCCACCTTTGCATACTGACATTGAAACTTCCTATCATTCCCATAATTTTCAGCCCCATCACTTTCAACGTGACCTACGCCTTCCGCGGGTGGATGTGACCAAATTTGATGGCTTAGATCCCACTAGTTGGGTAACTCAAATAGAACATTATTTCTCTTTGTATGACATTACAGATGACTTGGCCAAAGTCTGGTATGATGTTCTCCATCTAGATCAAGAACGTTGGCAATGGTGGAAATGGAGAAAAACTTCTCGTCGAGGGTATATTGCTTGGACACACTTTGTGGCAGAGCTTTATAAACGCTTTGACACCGACACCAAGAATTTAGTCCATTTGACAAAATTGAAACAATCTGGCACAGTGGAAGACTTTATAGCTTCTTTTGAGCAACTGGATTTTCGTACAGAGGGCATGCCTGATGCTTTTTTCCAAGAATGTTTTATAAATGGCCTCAAGGATGAGATTCGTGCACATGTCCTCATGGCTCGGCCTCAGAGTTGGGTGGAGGCTACTAAAAGAGCTAAGGAAGCACAATAGGTTGTCTCTTCTCAAAACTGAAAACCCTCCTTTATTCCTCGCACTAAACAAGTCAATCCCACTCCTCCCTCCACTCCATTAAAGATCCAAAAATTGACCAGGGCTGAAATGGTTGAATGCCAACTTAATATTGCAGAAGGCTGGATGTGAACTGTTTCGTATCGATGTGTGTAGTTGTCACTAGTAAGAGCATAACCAATGCATATTAGGAAGGACAAGAAGTTAGTGGGGATGGAAGACAACGACAGATACTCCGAAACATTTGTGAACTGTGGTAGAGTGAATATTGTGAGTTCGAGGAGTCCGCGGTAGAATTGTAGATCACAGAAGTTTTGAGTGCAAGATGTACATCATGGAAGAAGAAGAAGCAGAGTTGGAAATCGCCAACCCGACAACCACGGCCATAAAATTGGCTAAGTATGGAAAGCAACAACGCTCGTTCAAATTCGTCGTGTGATTATATAGATGGAGATAAAAATATGTCAGCCTACCAACACTGGAACCTGCGATGATAGGAAGGCGACTAAGTATATAACCAGAGAGCCATAATACATGGGAAGAAGAAAAGGGAAAAAGGACTAAGGAGTCCGCAGTGGAATTGTAGATCACGAAAATTTTGAGTACAAGATGTGAATCCGGTAGTCAATTTGTATATTGCGGAGGGTCGGATGCCAACTGTTTCATACCATTGTGTTCAGTTGTCACTAGTAAGAGAACAACCAATCTATATTAAGAGTGAGAGGAAGCTATTGAGGAATGAAGGCAGCGACAGATACTTTGAAACATTTGTGAACCGTGGTAGAATGAAGCTTGGTGCCAACTCGAAACAGTATCAAAGAGTTGGACATCTCGTGAACCCGACAACAGGAGGATCCAAAACAAACTGACAAGGTCTGTGCAGAAGACGTGAGGCCCCAACATTCAAATTGTATCACTCCGAACATTTGAATGCATAATCTGTAACACGGAAGAGTGGACATATTGCGGAGGGTGTGATGCCAACTGTTTTGTACCTTTGTGTTCAGTTGTCACTACTAAGAGATAATTTAGTATTGAAAATAATTTTTTAGATATTGTTACATACTTGATAGGGATTACCATTCGCAAACAATGACAATCTCCACCCCGCCAACCCTGGACTCCGTGTGTCAATTTGTATATCGCGGAACTGTGAGTGTTTTTTGGAGGACACAGAATAATAGAAGTGCAATGTTGAGTTAGCCAGTTCGCAGGTCCGCTTGTCAATTTGTATATCACGGAATTCTGGGTGCTATTTGTAGGGCACGAAACAATGGAGGCCCAATTTTGAGCCCGTCCGCCCGACAACCCGCGACCCAAAATGTGGCTAGGTACAGAATGTGCAATCCATGCATGCTCTATAAAATATCATGTCCATACTTTATAGTCCCATAATACACGAGAAGAAAAAAAAAGGAAAAAGGATGGAGGAGTCTGTAATGGAATTGTAGATCACGAAAATTTTGAGTGGAAGATATATATCACAGAACAAAAAGCAGCAGATTTCAATTATATCAAGTCGGCAACCGTGGGCATAAAATTTACTAAGTATGAAAAGGAACAACGAGTAGTCCAATTCGCCATGGGAGAATATAGATGGAGATGAAGATATGTCAACATGCCAACGTTGGAACCCGTGATCATAGAAATGCGACTAAGTATATAACTAGAAAACAATAATACATGGGAACAAGACAAGGGAAAAAGGATTAAGTATCTCACAGAAGAACATCTAGTGTTTGATTATTAATGCAAATGCTTTCGAACCCCTGCTGAGTTCTCACCAGTTAAGGCATAAATTGCAAATCACGGAAGTATCTTTTGTACCATTGTGTCCAGTGGTCACTAGTAAGAACATTGTTGATGTATATCAGGAAGGACACGAAGTTGATAGGGATGGAAGGAAACAACATATAATTTGAATGAAGTTAATGTATACGAGGAACCCGCGGTGGAAATGTAGATCACGGATGTTTTTAGTGCAAGATGTATATAACAGAACGACATTTCGTGAACCTAGCAACAGGAGGATCCAAAATAGGCTGACAAGGTCTCTACAGAATACACGAGGCCCCAACGTTCAAATTGTATCGCTTCGAACATTTGAATGCATAATCTGTAACGTAGAAGAGTGGACAATGTCGGAATCTGGTAGTCAGTTTGTATATTGCAGAGGGTGTGATGCCAACTGTTTTGTACCTCTGTGTCCAATTATCACTGCTAAGAGATAAATTAGTATTGAAAATATTTTTTTAGATATTGTTAGATACTTGATAGGGATTACCATCCGTAAACAATGGAAATCTCCACCCCGCCAATCCTGGACTCCGTGTGTCAATCTGTATATCGCAAAACTGGGAGCATTGTTTGGAGGACACGGAACAATAGAAGTGCAATGTTGAGTTAGCCAGTCCGCAGGTCCTCTTGTCAATTTGTATATCGTAGAATTATGTGTGCTATTTGTAGGGAACATAACAATGGAGGTCGAATTTTGAGCCCGCCCACCCGAGAACGCGCGATCCAAAATGTGGCTAGGTATGAAATGCTCAATCCGTACATGCTCTATAAAATATCATGTCCATACTTTATAGTCCCATAATACATAGGAAGAAAAAAAGGGAAAAAGGATGGAGGAGTCCGCAGTGGAATTATAGATCACGAAAATTTTGAGTGGAAACAGCGGGCGGTCCAATTCGCCATGCAAGGATATATATGGAGATGAAGATATGTCAACACGCCAACGTTGGAACCCGTGATCATAGAAACGTGACTAAGTATATAACTAGAAAGTGATAATACATGGGAACAAAACAAAGGAAAAAGGACTAAGTATCTTGCAAAAGAACATCTAGTGTTTGATTATTAATGCAAATGCTTTCGAACCCCTGCTGAGTTCTCACTAGTTAAGGCATAAATTGCAGATCACAGAAGTATCTTTCGTACCACTGTGTCCAGTTGTCACTAGTAAGAGAATTGTTGATGTATATCAGGAAGGACGTGAAGTTGGTGGGGATGGAAGGCGACAACAGATACTTTGAACTAAGTTAATGTATATGAGGAACCCGCGGTGGAATTGTAGATCACGGATGTTTTGAGTGCAAGATGTATATAACGGAACAAAATTTTGTGAACCCGGCAACAGGAGGAAACAAAACAGGCTGACAAGGTCTCTGCAGAAGACGCGAGGCCCCGACGTTCAAATTGTATCGCTCCGAACATTTGAATGCATAATCTGTAACACGGAAGAGAGCACGATGTCACAATCCAGTAGTCAATTTGTATATTGTGGAGGGTGTGATGCCAACTGTTTCATACCTATGTGTCTAGTTGTGACTACTAAGAGCTAACTTAGTATTGAAAATAATTTTTTAGATACTGTTAGATACTTGATAGGGATTACCATCCATAAACAATGGCAATCTCCACCCCGCCAGCCCTGGACTCCATGTGTCAATTTGTATATCGCGGAACTGGGATCGATTTTTGGAGGACATAGAACAATAGAAGTGCAATGTTGAGTCAGCTAGTCCGCAAGTCCGCTTGTCAATTTGTATATCGCAGAATTCTGGGTGCTATTTGTAGGACACGAAACAATGGAGGCCGAATTTTGAGCCCACCCCCTGAGAACCCGCGATCCAAAATGTGGCTAGGTATGGAATGCACAATCCGTACATGCTCTATAAAATATCATGTGCTTACTTTATAGTCCCATAATACACGGGAAGAAAAAAAAGGAAAAAGCACAGAGGAGTTCACAGTGGAATGGTAGATCACAGAAATTTTGAGTGGAAACAGTAGGTGGTCCAATTCTCCATGCGAGGATATAGATGGAGATGAAGATATGTCAACACGCCAATGTTGGAACTCGTGATCATAGAAACACGACTAATTATATAACTAGAAAGCGATAATACACGGGAACAAGAAAAGGGAAAAAGGACTAAGTATCTCGCAAACGAACATCTAGTGTTTGATTATTAATGCAAATGCTTTCGAACCCCTGCTGATTTCTCACCAGTTAAGGCATAAATTGCAGATCATGAAAGTATCTTTCGTACCACTGTGTCCAGTTGTCACTAGTAAGAGAATTGTTGATATATATCAGGAAGGACGTGAAGTTTTTGGGGATGGAAGGTAGCAACAAATACTTTGAACGAACTTAATGTATATGAGGAAACCGCGGTGGAATTGTAGATCACAGATGTTTTGAGTGCAAGATGTATATAACAGAACAATAAACAGCTAGGTTCGTAAGCGTCGACCTCGCATCGACGACCATAAAATTGGCTAAGTATGGAAAGGAACAGTGGTCGACCAGATCCGTTGTGTGATGATATAGATGGAGATGAAGACATGTCAGCCCTCCAACTCTGGAACCAGATACCATAGAAAGGCGACTAAGCATATATCCAGAAAGAGATAATGAGCAGGAAGAAGAAAAGGCCAGTTCCTATGCACCAACCCGGCAACCGCGGCCATAAAATTGCCTAGGTATGGAAAGCAACAACGATCGGTCAGATTCGTCATGTGAAGATACAAATGGAGATGAAGATATTTTAGCCTGCAAACCGTACAACCGCCCATCATAGAAAGACGACTAAGTATAAAACCAGAAAGCCATAATGGACGGGAAAAGGAAAAGGGAAAAAGGGATAAGTATCTGACAGTCGAAAAACCTTTTTTTTTTCCGTTTATTAATGGCAATGTTTTCGAACCTGTAATGTCCCCCACCTATTTATGAAGAGGTATTGAGAAGACTCAATGGCCTAGGCATCCCCACTAGGCCATAGTCCCACACTGAGGGGAAGGGTCAACCAAACTAAGGTTATATTATTAAGTTGACTTGATGAAAAGGTGAAAAAGAGTTAAAAGATAAATCAATGAAGGAATAGAAGCGTTGGAGGTTGAGTTAGGAGTTAACCCTAGGAGTTAACCTAACTCAACAGAGAAATAGAAGAAAATTATAAAGAGAAGTCTGGGGCGCACCCATTATTCATTTTGGATTTTGGTATTTTGCTTGTTGATGCTCTTGAGCATACAATTTTGAGGGTTTTGATATTACAAACCCTAGTGAGCAGCTCAGCGATGAAATATTCCACTCATCTAGCTCCAAGCTTGGTCTCGGGGATGAAATACTCCACCCACACCATTCTATAGCTATCATCTATCGAGAAGGACTAGCAGGGTCGTACCATTTGGATCAGCAGAGCCGTACCAACTAGGGTTTTCTTGCAGAGGCGCACCAGTTGTTGAGGAAGAGTTTGATCCAACCAAGGGAAGAAGCTTGAGAGTTTTCCAGCATTAGGGTTTTGCTTGTAAGCCCTTGCTCATCAGTTTGAGGGCTTCTTGGAGGAGTTATCACGTCCCTATCATTTACTACAGGTTGGGACGATTTCAGGAGGAAGGGTACAACTTGGAGATTCAACAATTCTCAAATCTAGAAAGCTATAGGCTAGATATGATCTCGAGGCTTCTCTCAAGTGCTTGTGGATGCCTGATCTATCATCCGGGAGAGTTTCAGATGATTCAAAGGCCCTGTTCAGCTAGGTCATACTATTGGCCATATTAAGGGTTTCAGGAGGGTCGTACCATCCTAGGGTTTCTGCAGTTTGAGGAGGAATCTTTAGTGTTTGAGATTCATACTTCAGGAGGAGGCTTCCCTTGCCTTGATCTATCATTGGGGAGAGTTTGGCAGCATCATGAGGTCTATATCTTCAGGAGGGCTAAACCCTTGGTGTCCTTTGTCTTCAACAGGCCGTACCATGGTCTTGCAGTTGAACATTCATCTTCTATTGGCAACCTTTGGGAGGCTTGATTTATATCTCTGGGAGCATTTTGTATACATCTCTAGTATTTCCTTGAAGCCATCTATTCAGATCTGCTTCTCTATTGTATCAGGTGCTTGATTTCTTATAATAAAGTTCAGTTGTTTGCTTATGGTTCCTATCTTGTGTAGTGTTGATGATCTTCATATGATGGCAATCATGTTTGTGTAAATCCATGGTTAAATAACTGAATAAACCCTAAGGCTGAAATATTCATGGTCAACCTGCATACACAACAAATAATAATCAAATCAGTGGTTAGTTAGTGATTCCAAGCGAAAAATTGGCTTGGTGTTAGTAACATTTCTCGTCCAAGGCACGAGAGCATTCAGGTCTACAAGTGGCGCGAGAAGCACCCGAGCGCAGCACAGAAAAAATCTCGTTTTTGGCATTCAAGCAAGTAAGCGGGCAAAGATCATATTTACAACGGTCAGGATCCATCCATAGGAGCAGATCAGCAGTTGGCAGAAAATCTCGGCTAGCGGAGCTGCGTTGGGGTTAGCACAATGGATAGCGCCCATATTGTGCGCAGGGAAGGATATCATCCGTCCATCCAGAGGATGCGTGGCGTGAGATCTAGTCACGTCGACGTTTTGGCATTCGGGAGTTTGAAGGGTGAAGGTTCCATGTCTTCCTATATCTCAAAACCCCGAACCTCGAAAGTGCCGAAGGCGCTCAAAGTCGGGCCCACAGTATTACGAAGCAATCTCGATTGTCCATCCACAGGAGACACCTGGCACGCGATTAGGCTCCTCACCGTTTCACCCATCGCGATTTCATGGCGCAAGGTGCAACATCGTCGTATTTCCGATGCGCGAGGTGCAGCATCATCGTATTTCCGATGCGCAAGGCTCCGGATTGTAAAGTTTTGATGAAGCATTGGTCGCTCTGGTTAATGTATATGGCATTTGAGATTTCTTACTTTATGGATGTCAGCTTCTATTCCATCTCTTTGTTTATTGTGTTAGAACCACTCGGAATTGGAGGATCCAATCGAGTTGTAGCTGTTATAGGATGATGTAGGTTGGATCACTGTAATAGTTGCATTGTTTCTAATCGGTTCCTATGATTTTCTTATCGCTAAACGACTCGGAATTGGAGGATCCAGTCAAGTCACCTTTCAGCTCCTTGAGGCTCTGAACCAAGAGGATCTTGGCTTCTGAGTTTTTCATCCTCAAGCTTCTGAAGGCCTGTCGCCCGAGGCAGTCTTGCCCACCCTTCTCACAAGTCTTCCATCTACCACCCGTTGATCATTTACTGACGGAAGTTGGATCAAGACCTCCCTTGCTGTCTACATACCAGGCCCGGTTTCCTGATTCTTGAGTCTTTATCCATTCAGTCACCCCATTAAAAAAATCGTGACATAAAACTGATGGGCGTTGGGCTCTGCCCCTGCAAGCAATCCAGGAGTGACTTTTGACGCTAACATTTCTAGCGCCGTTGCTGGGGACGAAGTTGAAAATTTTCCCCGGGATTGAACGACATTGAGCCTCTGATTCTGAAGGTGCATCAGGTATCAGAGCCTTTGAAGATTGCTACTGTGCACCTGACGACTCCATTGTGATGACTCCACTGTGGAGAACCTGTCGTGTTAATTGTTGCTTTCAGAGGTAGACACATGCAGTCCCATCCTCAACTGCCTCTGTCTACACCTAAAACCGATCCGGAGGTGGTTCTCAGAAAAGGAAAGGCCCCTAAAGAAGAAGCTTCCACCGTCGAACCAGGTAATCCGCCATCTCCTTCTGTAGGAACTCATTTTTTTCATCCTCAGTTTCTTAATAGACCTCCTTCAGGGGTTTCCCGTTTCCTAAATTTTGGGAGTGTTCCTGCTGAGTTTTCCCCTCCTGGTCTGGGATTGGAGGGAAAAATCCTTGTCACTCCCCTCTCCTCTGAAGCTGTACCTTGGCATAGACCCAGGACTACAAAAGATTTCCCCACTCCTGCATAAAGAGGAGCATCTACTGACTTGAGCTCGTTAGCTTTCTCCTTAAATCCCCTTTTGTTTCCCTTTCCGCTTCGTGACTCATTCCCAGTAACCCCTACGCGAACTCCTTCTCCTCCAAGTTCTTCTCCACCTAATATTCCTATGGCTGGTGCTAATCCCCCTCTAAATAGAATGGATGCCATAGTCACTACCAGATATGCTCCCTTAGTTATACCCCATCCTATGAATCCTCTCCCTGCTGGAGATTACTTGAAATACATGCCCAAGTTCACCGGGGAAGGGGACATAACTGCGGAAGAGCACCTGGCTACTTTCTACAGTTACGCAGACAACCTCAACATTGAAAATGAAGATGTCTGGATGAGAGTCTTTTTCCAGAGCCTAGATGGCGAGGTGAGGAAATGGTTTAGAGGATTGGCCCCTGGATCTATTGTTGGGATCGAAGCCCTGGATAGTGCTTTCCTGAGACAGTGGGGAGATAGGAAGGATTTCATGTATTACATGATAGAGTTCGGGTCTTTGAAGAAGATGGATGGAGAGTCTGTCTCTGACTTCTCCAAAAGATTCAATAAGATGTATAATAAAATCCCTGCCGAAATAAAACCCTTAGAAGCCTCGGCCAAGATTTCTTATGCCAGTGTGTTTGGCCCTGATTTATGTCTTTTATTGAGAGAAAGAAGAGCCACCTCCTTAGCTCAAATGCAAGATGTAGCCATAGAAGTGGAATCCAATGTATTAGCAGCTAATAGACTGAGGAACAAGGCCGACGCAGATAGAAGAAAGGGAAGGTCAGAAACCTCAACTTCAGGCTCATCGTTGCCCCACCCTCAAGTAGATGAACTAACCAAGATGGTGAAGTCTCTGTCTATAGAGATGGAGAGAATGAAGGTGGAGGGGAAGAAATCATACAAGGGCCCCCAAAACGCCAAAAATAAAGGAGGTTTCAGGAGGCCAAACAATATTACTTCCCCGACTGTGCAAAGGGAGAGGGGAAGAGACAGAGAAGACCAGAAGGTTCAGGCCCCTTTTCAAAATAACTTTGTGGCCAAGGGGGAAGAAGTAGAGACAGATGAGCTTGATCCTGAAATCCATTGCTTCGGGGACACTCCCCATTGTCCTCATCTCACTCAATCAGCATACGAGGAGTCTCTCATGGATAGTCAGCTAAATGAACTGAGCAAGGGAGACAAGACTGGCAACCAAGGTAGATATGATCTGAGGTCTAAGAAAAAGACAATAGCACCTGATGTCCCTAAGCAGTCCGTTAGAACAGAGAAACCTGCTAATGAAGTAGTAGACAGTCACAGAGGTAAGAAACCCCGAGCCCTCTCCCCCATAGTCCAGAGTCATGTTCCCGAAATAAGAGAAATCCTGAAACTTACCTCTTCTTTTAATTTCGAGCATGAAATTCAAAAGATCAGAATCCCTATACCCCTAACTGAATTGATTAAATATGAAGGGTTCAAGAAACGCTTCTTTGAGATTTTACAGTCTAAGATCTCATGCCTTCCCATAGACTCCATCAATTTGCAAGATGAAAAGCCTACAGTTATTCTAGGTCCTATGGTAGAAGATAGGAATGACTCATCCCCTCCCTTCTACACTTCCTTGAACATACATGACAAGGTACTGCACAACTGCTTGATGGATTTGGGGGCTTATCACAACCTCATGCCCAAAACTGTCATGGAAGAATTAGGACTAGAAGTCACCCGAGCCTATCATGACCTCTATTCCTTTGACTCCAGAAAATTTCAATGTCTAGGAGTTATCAAAGACCTGGTCATGACCTTGTTTCAGTTTCCCATGAAAAGTGTGGTCATGGATATTGTAGTGGCTGATGTCCCCCCAAAGTTCGGTATGTTGTTATCAAGGTCTTGGATAAAAAGACTGGGGGGAACTTTGCAGATGGACCTCACGTATGCTACTATCCCAGTGTTTGGAGGAGAGCATCGGAGGCTATACAGGGAAGCCCAACTGGCCTATATAATCAGTGATGAAGCCAACCCTACCAACCATCCCATTTTTGCCTTAGACATTGATTTAGGCTCTAGTATACTACAACTCACTAATGCTCTCGAGCGTCTTCTAAAACTCAGAAAGTCACCCACCACTTCCCATGAATTCCCTCCCTCCATCACCCCCGTCTGGAAAATATTCTTTGATGGAGCCTGTTCCAGGGAAGGCGCTAGAGCTGGGGCATTTTTTGTGTCACCTGCTCAGGAAACCATGTCTCTGTCATACAAACTAGAATTTGAAGCTACCAACAATGTGGCAGAGTATGAAGCTCTTATCCTAGGATTAAGAGTCGCAAGGGAAATGGGAATTCAGGAAGTAGCAGTGTTCGGTGATGCAGAGTTGGTGGTCCAACAGATTAGAAGCGCTTACCAAACTAAGCATCCTCAACTTAGAAGCTACAGAAATGAGGTATGGGACCTAATTGACAGTTTCTTCTCAGCATTTAACATTTCTTTCATCCCAAGAGAGGAGAACACAATGGCAGATTCCTTGGCTACATCAGAAAGCAATTTTAAAGTACCCTTGCCGCCCAAATTCAGATATGATGTAGAAGTAAAATATAGGCCCTCCATACTTGACAACGTCAAACATTGGAAGGTATTCGAGGATGATCTCAAGATCAAGAAATTCTTGGAGACTATCGAAGAATTTTCAGAGATGCATATCGACCAAGACTCTGTCTCAGAGGAAGAGCTTGATGGGGGTAATGTTCTGAATAAGATTGCAGAGCATAACATTATGCAGCTGCCCAGCAATCATATTCCAAGGGGACTGGTTCCTTTGGAAAGGCTTTTTGACAGGAATGATTTGTCATTAAAGGGGGAAATCTCGGAGGATGATGCTAGTACTATTCAGTGAAACATTGGCACCGAGAGTGAGCCCAAGTTTGTTAAAGTGTCAAGAAATCTGACAGAGGAGCAGAGGTCTGAATACATTGGACTTTTAAGGGAATTCGCTGATGTTTTCACCTGGACCTACGAAGACCTCAAAACATATGACACTTATGTCATCGAGCATAAAATCCCGTTGAAAGGGGAGGCAAAGTTGTTTAGGCAGAAGCTAAGACAGATCAATCCTATGTTGCTGCCTATTATGGAGAGGGAAGTGAAGAAGCTGCTACAGGCCCGGATCATCGTACCACTGAGATACTCAGAGTGGGTGGCCAACTTGGTACCAGTAAGGAAAAAGAATGGAGAAATCAGACTCTGTGTAGACTTTAGAAACCTGAACAGGAGCTCACAAAAGGATAACTACCCCTTACCAAAGATGGAACATATACTGCAGAGGGTAACAGGAGCATCCAGGATGTCCATGATTGACAGTTTCTCTGGCTACAATCAAGTCTCTGTTCTTCCTGAGGACAGGGAAAAGACGACATTTACCACACCATGGGGCACATTCATGTATGCCAAGATGTCGTTTGGATTAATGAATGCAGGGGCAATGTTCCAGCATGCCATGGACATAGCTTTTGTTGGGGAAAAGGATAAATTTGTGGTCGTCTATCTGGATGACATCACAATGTTTCCAAAATCTGATAAAGAACACTGTTGTCATCTCAGGAAGGTTTTCCTAAAATGCAGAAGCTTTGGCATTTCAGTAAACCCCAAGAAATCTCTATTCGCCATGCAGGAGGAAAAGTTACTGGGCCACATAGTATCAGCGGAAGGAGTCAAGATTGACCCTAGCATAGTTGAGGCAATTCAAGCCTTATCAATCCCGAGGTCCAAGAAGGAGGTCCAATCTTTCCTTGGTAAGATTAATTTTCTGAGGAGGTTTGTGCCTAACTTTGTTGAGGAGGTAAAACTTATAACAACCATGTTAAGAAAAGGTAATGAAGTGAGGTGGAATTCTGAATCGCGACATTCCTTTGAGCAAATAAAGAAGGCGCTAACTAAAGCCCCTATTCTTATCAGTCCCAATTACTCAAAGGATTTCGTTATTTTCTCCTTTGCCTCACCTAACACAATGGTTGTTGTTTTATTACAAACAAACAAGGTTGGGCTAGATAATCCTATTGCCTATTTCAGCCGAGCATTAAGGGATGCCGAAGTCAGGTATAACACCATGGAGAAGCAGGCCTATGCTCTGGTAAAGGCTCTCAAGGCCTTTAGAATCTATGTCCTGCAGTAAAAAATCATCGCTTATGTCCCCTGTTAAGGTCCTAACCCGCACATAGGTAGATCAATGTATTCGGATGTAATAAAGGTCAATATTAATAAGACCTTTCAATAAAATAGAATAAGGCGGATGTAAGAAGACCTAATAGAAGCTTCCGCTTCTAGAAGGATCT
>SNQJ01S0062090.1:18559-31882 GCA_010110895.2 Picea sitchensis
TTGAAATGAAAACCTTAAGGAATGCTTTAGCTGTCAACCTTGATTTGACCGATGCACAGACAGCCAGGATGCAACAGATAAATGAATTGGATGAGAAAAGACTAGATGCCATTCATCAGACAACTATAATTCAACAGCAAAGAACAAAATGGCATGACAAAACTATCAAGAATAAGCAGTTCCAAAAAGGTAATTGGGCCCTACTATATGACTCTCGGTTCAAAGAATTTCAAGGGAAACTGTGTACAAGATGGCTTGGACCTTACGAAATAGACACTGTTTTCCCCAATGGAACAGTAAGGCTCCTCACAATCGATGACTCCAAAACACCGTTACTTGTAAATGGTCATCGGCTCCATCTGTACCAACGCCCTATTTCCAAAGAATATTTTAAGGCCACATGTGTGGCAGACTCCCATTACCTCTTTTTAGAGAGGGCTTCTACCCCTCATTGCAATTAATTCTTTTTAAGTTAATTTCTTTTAGTATTAGACTAGATTTTATTTACTAATAATCCCTGTCAAGAAATACCATGTTACAATCGATTTTTGCAGATTCCCAATCAAAGCACAGGCCACTAGGAAAGGACGATCCTACTTCACGAAGAGACAAGATTTCCCATTGCTAAAACACCACAGTCAACAACTCTTTGCTCTTTCTTCATTGCTGAAACACCACTGTTCAACACTTTTTGACTTTCTTCATTGCTGAAACACCACTATTCAGAACTTTTTGACTTTCCCCATTGTTGAAACACCATTGTTCAGCACTTGTTGACTTTCCCCATTGCTGAAACACCACTGTCAGTGACCCCACAAATTTTTCCCTTATCACTGTTCAGCAACCTTTCACCATTGTCCCCATTGTTGAAACACCATTCACAACAAATTTTTTCCTTCTCCCTATTGCCAAAACACTACAGTCCGGCAATTCTTCACATTTCCTCATCGACGAAACAACACCGTCCAGCAATTGTTTTTCCCCTTCTCTTCTGTTGTTCAAACACCACCGACAACAACCTTTTACCATTCTCCCTATTGTTGAAACACCATTGACAACAAACTTTCCCCCACTTTCTTCCATTGCTGAAACACCATTGTTCAGCAGTTCTTCACATTTCCTCATCGACGAAACAACACCGTCCAACAATTGTTTCACCCCTTTCTTTTATGTTGCTGAAACACCATTGACAGCAAACTTTCCCCCACTTTCTTCCATTGCTGAAACACCATTGTTCAGCAGTTCTTCACATTTCCTCATCGACGAAACAACACCATCCAGCAATTGTTTTGCCCCTTTCTTTTCTGTTGCTGAAACACCATTGACAACAAACTTTCCCCCACTTTCTTCCATTGCTGAAACACCATTGTTCAACAGTTCTTCACATTTCCTCATCGATGAAACAACACTGTCCAACAATTGTTTCACCCCTTTCTTTTCTGTTGCTGAAACACCATTGACAACAACTTTTTGCTACAGTCTGACAATTCTTCATAGTTTCCATTGACGAAACAATACCGTCTAGCAATTGTTTCGCCCCTTCTTTTTTGTTGCTGAAACACCAACTTTTCAACATTATCTGTCAGCAAGCTTTTGTTCTCTCATACTACATTTTGTCCTTCCAGTCAACAAATCCTTGATACAATTCATCTAACAAATCAAAAGTCTCTGCCACGACTACTGTAGAACTATCGTGGACAGGCATTATATTTTGTTTTTTGCACGAATCAGAAGGTAAGGCGAGGTATGTAAATTTTATGTAATACAGTTAAGCTATAGTTAATGAGAAGATTCCAAATCATTATTACCACTTGAGTGCAATCATTATTAGCTGCACTTGACAGGGGGGAGGACATATCAAACTTTTTATACCATCATTTCACACGAATCCACCACTGCCATTCCTATTTTACTATCCTTTCGTTCGTCTCACCACCATTCGCATGCCTTCACTCGAAAAACTTACTCTGCACAGAAGCTGTTACTCAACTCTTTGACGGTGTATTTTACCGAGCTGGTAGATATGGGAAGCTCTGTTATACGGTATGAACCCGCCACAACATCCCTGTTAGAACTGTATCCAGAAGCCTATCAAATTTTTCTGCGGGCAGGATGGCTCAATTATTTTCAGAGACTCCAGGGGTTTGATCAACAATAGGTTCTACAATTTGCTCAAAATCTCCAGGGAGATCATTCCATTGTTCAAGGGGTTTGAATCTCAGTTACAGAAGAGGATATAGCACAGGTTTCGGGCCTCCCTACCAATGGCACTCACTTGTTCAGCTGCAAACATATCATCCTGAATGCCCAGCGGGACTTCCTCTCACCAGAGGAACAAATTAAATTTAAAGGTCGGGGTGTCCGACTTAGCTCGTTGCCACCCCCATGGCCGGAAGTTGCAAAATTCATCAAACACTACCTTACCTACGAAGGCCAATACTAGGTAGTCTACCAGCACGATTTTCTCCTGTTGTCTCATTTACGGCATAATAGATTGGTGAACATCCCTTATTATCTGCTCAGTTGTCTCAAAAATATGTTGCACTACTATAAAAAGGCTAAAGATCTCGCCCTTTCACTCACCCATCACCGTCTCGTTCAATTGCTTATCCAAAAGGGTTTTTCCCAACAAAACCTTCCACTAAACAACCCACCTGTAGATCCCCAAGAAGCCACTGAAATTCATGAAAATCTTCAGGAACAGCAACCACAAAACCCTCCAGACTCTCCTGAAATACCTCACAGTCCGCCTACAGAAACAATCAGTCCAATTAACCCCCCTACCATACCAAGCCCGCCCCACACTTTACCAGAATCATCCACTCTTGCCCTTCATATTCTTAGCGATGATTTTGAGCAAGACAATTCTCCCTGCCCCATCATTGAGGAAAAACCCCCGTGAAAACGAAAGCAAGTTCCTTTCTTTCCGCCCTTTTTAGAAAGAAAACGAACAAGGGCCTCAACAAGGGCAACCACTGCTACCACTGCCATAGACCCCCATCCCATCCGACTAATACCCCATACACCTCCAACCTCCCAAATGCTGGAATCTTTGCCTATTCCACCCACGGGCACTGAAACATAAGAACCAGATGCCCAGGGTTTTGCGACATCATCTGTTTCACATCAAGTAGTTGAAACACAAGAACCAGCTACCCATTCCATAGCTGAAACACAAGAACCAACTACCCATTCCGTAGCTGAAACACAAGAACCAGCTACCCATTCCATAGCTGAAACACAAGAACCAGCTACCCATTGAGTAGCTGAAACACAAGAACCAGCTACTCATTCAGTGGCTGAAACACAAGAACCAACCATAGCTACCACACAAGAACCATCTACAACTGAAACACAAGAACCAACTGCTGATATTGACACTGAGATACAGGAATTAGAGGTCCAGGGTGCCACAACACTACTTTCCTTACATCAACAAGCTGAAACACAAGAAGAAGCTGTTGATCCTGTAGCTACTACATAAGAACCAGCTAGTGCGGATGTGACTGCTACACAAGAACCAGTCACTCCTCAACCAGAACTAACGATGGCCTCTGTTATACAAGAAAATGAGTTCCTAAAGTCTGAACTAGAACCCTACAAGCAAGAGCTAGCCATGGCAAAGGAAGCCTATGAAAAGGAACTTAATTTGTACACCCTAGCTCGCACAACGACCATGTCAGAAGGAACTACAATAAAGAATCCGTCTAGAGAATATATGTGTTGCCAATGTGGGGATATCTACTATCAAGCAGGCTACAAAGTAATCCAAATCCCAATGCTAGGAGCTCCCCCTACTCCAAATTTTGCAGTCAAAGAGGAACAACCTGTTGTTACACAAGAACTAGCTATAGCTATCACACAAGAACCAGCTACAACTGAAACACAAGAACCAGCAGGACCTCCCAAGATTAAGACTGAGCCCTGCCCTACAACAAATGTCAAGTTTGAAACCCCTTTTTTTGTTAACAGAGCTGTACAAACAGTGCCTATTGAGGAATTTTCCCCTCCCAGCCAGATCAATATCCACACTTTTGTGGAACAATCTACTCAGAACTTACCTCACCCCACTACTTGCAACGCTGAAACACAAACTCAGCCATGGGATGAGCAGGCAGTAATACAGAAATGGAAGAATGAGTATGCTTCTACACAGGCCAAAAGCCTGCAAGAGCACAGACAAATCTAGATAAATCATACCTATTTAAATTGGGAAGCTTTAGAGCAGACACATCAGGAAGCTCGTGCCCTTAAGAAACAGAACAAAGAGTTGAAAGGTAGATTGGCCCTGGTATTTGACTTGGCAAAAAATCTATTGGCTACAAGGAAACCATCCTGCAATTACTCCTTGTTCCTTATGGAATGACTTACATGGTTTTAGATCAAATCAATCACAGAAGGTAGACCCCATGCAGTACTACACCCAACAGATTTTGTCAAAACCTTTGCAGAAGCCTCTGCTAGGGATCAACACCTCCTCTGTGAGGCATATTTTCATAACGAGGCCATCCCCGAGAACAGGCAGCTGAACCTTAATCCTCTTGTCGGGGACATCCAGATTCGGGCATTCGCCTCCTTTCTCCACAATTAGATTTTGTGGCAGGATGACTTCTTGGCTACCAAGCACAATGAACATAACCGCCTTCTCTGGATAAGACCAGAACCACAGAATGCAGCCACCTTTGTCACAGAATATTATCAGTTCTTAAAGAAACCAAGGATGACTGAACATGTTCAACAACTACAATCAACAGTGCTTCAGGATTGTCAACACTTCATCAGATCCACAAAGATTGCTGCCCTCCAGGCAAACAACTTGTTTTGGCAGCAATCTACTGAGAAAAGACAGGAACACAATCCTTTTAGCCCTACTAATCTCGAGATAGCAATCTCCGGGGTACCTAACTACATCCAGTGTGTTCAGCAATGTGCTGAAAGCTGGATAGGGTATTGATTTTATTTTCCTATCCTCTGGTTACCAATAGAGAGATATCAAATCCATTATAAGTTGCCTAAGAAGACAAAAAAAACAGCTTGGCAAAGGTTACAACGTGTCCAAGGGTTTAGAGCGCCAACAAACAGTACCTCCCACAGCTACTGCTTGAGTAACTTGCACACTCAGAGTCGGTATTCAGACTCTGATTCAGAGTGAAGTTGCCTCAGGACATGCAACATTTTAAGTTGGGGGGGATGTTAGGACCACACAATGTACCTTTTTGCCCATATTTTTTGCCACCATTACACTCTTGTTCACTCACATTTAAACTCATATTATCACTTTATCCTATCTTTCTAAAGGTACACAACGTCTCTTCTCTTTACTATACGTTTAATCTGTTTTGCATATAATTTCACATCACTCTCGTACTTAACCATTGATTAGAAATGTATAAGTGCTGAAACAGTTCAAACTGCAGATTAACATTTGAGGCATGTTGCTGAAACAAGAACTCACAGAAGCTGTTACACAGTCCATGGTCGACAATGCTGAAACACAGAAGTTGTTACACAGTCCATGGTCGACGATGCTGAAACACAAAAGCTGTTACACAGTCCATGGTCAACGATGCCGAGGAAGATATTACACAATCCATGGTCACGATGCTGAAACACAGAGCAAGCTGTTACACAGTCCATGGCCGACGATGCTGAAACACAGAAGATGCTACACAGTCCATGGTCAACGATGCTGAAACACAGAGGAAGCCGTTACATAGTCCGCGGTCAACAACAACTCACACGGATTGACTACAACAACTGCACTGTGAGCCAAGCACCAACCATCGCTGCTGCCTGAGAAGTGCTAAAACAGTCGGAACGCAAATCCCGTGGTTGAAATAGCCCGCGATTTGTGATGCCGAAACAGCATACAACAGCAGTAACAAGAAAGAGATGTTACTCCAGCCGTAACAACAACACCTCACTCAACACTCGTAATAGCATTCTATTGCGGGAGACTAGGATATCCTATTCCGGTTTAGAAAGTCGATCTGACTAAGAATAGGACTCAGATATACACCTGTAATTTTTGATCAATTGTATCGAAGAGATTCCCTCTTTAAATAAGAGGAAATCATCACTCGAAAGGATCTCCAGTTTTTGTACTAAGAAGGGTTTACAGAGAAGGACGTACTTCATTTCCAGATTGCAATATGATACATTGATAGATGAATAAAAGACTGTTTTGAGCATCCTTTTCTAGCCTCTTCGTTCCAGGGGAATCTTGTGAGAAGGGAGGGCCCACCTTCTTCACAAGATTCACCCGTTAGTTTTATAGTGTGTTAGTGTGATTTCTGTCTATGCCTTGGTTAATTTTTGTCTTGCTGAAACACTACTTTAATGAATTATGCTTTGCTGAAACACTACTGAACTCTGTCTTGTTAAGAACTCTGTTTCACTAAACATTACATTGCTTTCATGTAGTTCATGCTTGGGTAATTGTTAATCATTTTAGTTAGTGATCTTGTGTGATGAATTTATGAAAGCTTGCTAATCAGAGACTGGTGCCGAAGGTTCCTACTTTGGGAAGGAAATAGGGTCCTGTTCTCTGTTAGAGTTAGTTAGCCTTCAATTATTTCCATGAGTGTGCTAATCAGAGACTGGTGATGAAGGTTCCTGCTTTGGGAAGGAAATAGGGTCATGTTCTCTGTTAGAATTAGTTAGCCTTCAATTATTTCTATAAGTGTGCTAATCAGAGACTGGTGCTGAAGGTTCCTGCTTTGGGAAGGAAATAGGGTCATGTTCTCTGTTAGGAGATAGATAGCCTTCAATGTGCATTATTTCAGTAAAGCAATAAGTTCATGAAGTGTGATGATCGGAAACAGGTGCTGAAGATTCCTACTTTGGGAATAGGGTCTTGTTCTCTGGTTACAGAATAGTTGGTCTTTTTTGTTGCTGTATCTTGTGTTATTTTAATGTAATCCAGGATTCTTCAATTAATCATTTCTTTAAAATTTGAGCTCTGCAATAGGTAGAATGCTTTTCTGTAATTCAAGTTAGAACTTCAGTTCATTCAAGGCAAGTGTTATTAATATAGTTTCCTTTACTACAACTCTAGGTTTCTTTTGAAATTGAGCATATATAGTGCGTGGTTACCTTTGAAATAAACAGACTTCCCTGGGTTGACAATTTATGTAGCACTTGATTGTTTAAATTAAATAAGCAATTATAGTGACCAATAGTTATGGGCCCACAATATCTTCAGACAGTCTAACCACTGGAAGGTAGATTGGGAAGTTCATTGTCAAGCTTGTTATAGCACCAGTTGTAGTTGCAGTTGCAGTCAGGTCTTGTAGCAACAACAAACCCTAACACATTTGTTCAGGCACCTATAGTAAAGTGTTTGTCATATTTCTTTGACATTCTAGTGTGCCCTAGCCTAGCACACCTCTTGGTAACCTCAGCTAGCAAAAACATTAGGTTTGAATTTTTGGTCAAAGTCAAAGTCAAAGGTTGACTTCTGGTCAAATTGATTATGTGGTCAAAATTGAAATTTCAAAGTTTCTAGCTGGTTCTAATTCAATTTCTAACCTCTCCTTGTCAAGATGGTATCTAGTTTCAGATTAGAAGACAAGTTGGATGATGCTACAAAGATTTCAAAGGTATGCACTTGTATATGTCTTTCAAGTTATATCTTCTAGCAAAGCATGAGTGTGTTTGGAGGGAATGTACTAGAGACCTTGTCCAAGCAGTAATATTGGATTCAGTGCATTCAAAGGAACAAGCGCACTCTCCATAACAGTTGAGGCTTCAGGTTCTAGGTTTGATTAAATTGATAAGTTTCAAATTTGCACATACCAAGGTTGATAGTTGCTATATTACAAATTGTGAAAGCAGTCTTTGAAAGGTTCTATTACTGCTAGAGGTTTCTTCCAGTAGGAGGGACAAGATTATGATGAGACGTTTGCTCTGGTTTCCAAATATACATCTATCAAAGCCATCATATCTCTAGCATCATCCATGGGTTGGAGTTTACATCATATGGATGTAAAGACTACCTTTCTCAATGGAGTAATTGAGGAAGAGGTATACATAGAGAAACCTCAAGGTTTTGAGGTACACCCAAGAGAAACCCATGTATGCATATTGAACAAGGCCTTGTATGGACTCAAGCAAGATCTAAGAGCTTGGCATGCAGGTATTGATAGCTACTTGACAAGACTTGGATTTTACGAGACATGCCGATCCAAATCTCTATTACAAAGTTGTGAACAATGCACCTCTGATTCTACTGTTATATCTTGATGATTTGTTCCTAATGGGTGGAAATCCTGTCATTATTCAGTGTAAGAAGGAGCTAGCCACTGAATTTGATATGAAGAATATTGGTCTCATGCACTACTACTTGGGATTATAAGTATGGTGAAGTCTTCATAGGACAAGGGAAGTACGTTGTAAATATCCTTCAGAAGTTTGGGATGATGGATTGCAAATCCATGACAAATCCCATGGTAACATATTTGAGGAAGTTGAGAGATTTTGATTCTGATCCAGTAGACTCGTCCATGTACTGGCAGTTGATTGGCTCCTTCATAAATTTGGTGAATACTAGGCCAGACATTTGCTTTGTTGTGAACTTGTTGAGTTAGTTCCAGGTGGAACCTAGACAAGAGCATTGGATAGTTGCAAAGCATATCTTGAGATATCTTCGTGGGATGATAACTTATGGTTTGAGATACGTCTCAAATAGTGATATAAAAATGCATGGATTTACTTATTCATATTGGGCAGGGAGTGCATATGACATAAAGAGTACTTCTGGTATGTGTTTCAGTTTGGGATATGATATGATATCATGGGATAGTAGAAAACAGAAGTCTATTGCACTCAACACTGCAAAAGCAGAGTATATTGCAGCCTGTGATGCTTGTATGGAAGTAGTGTGGCTCCATAAGGTGGTTTTTGGACTGTTTGATCAGGTGCTGGATTCGACTGTGATATATTGTGATAACCAGAGTTGTGTGAATCTCTCATAGAACCCAGTGTTCCATGATAGGTCGAAGCACATTGAGATCAACTACTATTTTCTTTGTGATAAAGTCCAGAGGGGAGAAGTGTTTCTCAAGTATATCTCCACTGACGAGCAAACTACAAATATTTTGATGAAGCCTTTATCCAAGATAAAGTTTGTATACTTGAGGGACAAGCTGGGGCTCAAGATGGGGCTCGTGGATATTGGTCTCTTGGTTGAAAGAGAGGAGATGACTTCCTCGGTTGGGAGGGAGCACTGATATGTGGCATCATGGACTGTCAGTGAGTTGCAAATCTCTATCATGCTAGTACAACTTAGATATGGTCATACAACTTAAAGATGATGCTTGCATCATGCTAGATATGATCATGCTAGTACAACTCAGATATGATACAAATGGTTGGAGTTGTTGATACAGTGGCATGAGCATCATGCTAGTACAACTTAGAGGTGGACATACATCTTAGATATGATGTATTGACATCATGCTAGTTATGTTCATGCTAGTACAACTTAGAGACGATGCTGGTGAGCCGCATCATGCTAGATATGGCCATGCAAGTACAACTTAGACGTGACATACAACTTAGATATGATGTATTAATATCATGCTATATATGTCATGCTAGTACGACTTAGACATGACCATACATCTTAGAGATGATGCAGGGGGCTCGTGTCATGCTAGATATGATCATGCGAGTGCAACTTAGATGTGGCATACAAATTAGATATGATGCATTGGCATCATGCTATATATGTCATGCTAATATGGCTTAGAGATGATCATATATCTTAGAGGTGACATAGTGAGGCATTGATCTACATCATGCAAGTACAACTTAGATATGATGTATTGACATCATGCTAGATATGTTATGCTAGTACGACTTAGAGATGATGTAGATGATACTCTAGATCACGCCAGTACAACTTAGAAATGATGCATTCACATCATGCTAGTACGACTTAGAGGTGATGCAATTGATGACATTGTTGATGCAGGATGATATCAGATGATATGATTTGATTGTTTTGGAGACTGCATGTCTTTGGACAGTAGTTGTATGCTACTGTGATGGATGTGTTCCATTGGTAGTGACTGTGTGTCACTAGTTAGTAGCCATGTGCTACTAGGAGTGGTTGTGTACCACTGGTCAGTAGTTGTGTACTACTATGGATAGACACAATTGTGTTCTAGTGGATGGCATTGTAGCAATTGTATGCTACTATCTGATTTCCATGGAGACTACCACTAGCGTTGGAGATGATTTCCAGCTAGACGGATAGTCAGTGTGATAGTGGACAGACATTCTCCAGGTGGAGAATGGTCTAGGCAGAACAAATTGTTGGTGGACAGACATTCTCCCTATGGAGAATGGTCCAGTTTGGTAGATTTCTGATGTATCATGGACTGGTATTTTCCTAAGGCACAAATTGTGGCCTGATTAGGAAAATGGTTCAAGACCGATATTCTCTCTGAGGCATAGTTATTGGCCCGATCAAGTTGAATAGTCTTCCCCTTAAGGAAATGACGTCCTGATTATGGTGGTTGATACAGGACCGATATTTTCTAAGGCATATGGGTAGAGATTGATCTCTATGGTACATATGACCCAATTAGAAAATAATCTGAGATTGACATTCCTATAGGAATGGTCTCTCTATTCCATGGCGTGGCTTTCAACATCTGCTGGGACAACTATTCTTCTAGGATGTATGTCTGGATTAGAAGAATGGTCCCTATATCACTCTGTTGAGTGGGTGACTCATGCAAGACACTTTGTTGAGTGCTCTGAGTTCAACACATGAGTTATTCAGCATCATGCCTAATTATTCAGATGGAGTATGGCCTCGAGTGATGATGCAAACGATGATGTATGTTGATGCCAAGATGTTATCAGACGATATTGATAGTGATGATGATGCTCGTGACTTGATTTGCGTGATCATGAGATATCTTGTGTGGCCATGATGATGCTATTGACAGAATGGTTTGTGTGTGCTCAAGACCATTACCATTAATACCTCCCTAGCTAGGAGGGAGTGTTGATGTTACGGTAGTTGTGGGAGGTATTAACCTCCACGTGTAACCTTTGACTAGACTAGAATATTTCGGAAGTAAGGGAAACCCTAAACATATGTGTGAAAACCCTAGAAGACAAGTTGGCCTAGTAGAATAAATAATATTAGAATATTATCTTCTAGAAAGACAAGTCGGCTCCATAGGAAAAAGATAAACAGAAAATATAATTACCAGAAAGTCAGGTCGGCCCAACCAAAAAGGTCATTGGTTCTATAGTACATTTGAACATATCAACAAGTCATAGATATCTTGACTAAGCCACTTGCAAGGGAAATTCAAGATGTTCAGAGAGAAACTTGGTGTGGAGGAGAGCATTTTCCTTGGTAAGAGGGAGTGTTAGTGAAAGTACCTCAGACAGAGGGAGAGGGTGCATGAGTGTACCTGTCAGCTACATACAATCTTCTACAATAGAAAATTTGGGTGCATTGCTCTTGAGTTATAGAGGGAGAGGGTGCATGCATGCTTGCACCTGCTAGCTCGCCTTAGATAAGGCATGTGCCACCACCAACTAATTTTAGAGGCATGTGCCACTAGTTAAAGATAGACTAGGAGTCAAAATAAAAATAAAAATAAAATTCGGTTTGGTTTTATAATTTAGTAATTTCTATTTCTGAATTTGAGTCACATGCAAACCTATTTATGTAAACCCTAACATGCCCTTCTTAGATCCATAAGAGAGAGGGTTGAGGTACAGATTGAGTCTTAAGTCTAACATCGTGCAGTTTAGTGGTATTTTCCTATAGCAATTTTTTCATGTTCAAAATTAACAAAAGCAGTGGCAGGTTTTGACAGTTATATATTGAATTTTGTTCATTGTTTTCTATAGCATGTGTTTATAGATTCTAGCATTTACTAACATAGTTGTTTGAATTGGTTCTTAGTTTTACTATTTTTTAGTTTCTTGTATGAATTGTAGCATAGTGCATAATCTCTTTACCATGAGTTAGAAAATTTCTACATAAATGGTCTTTTGAAGGATGTTATAACTAAGGTTTTTTTTTAATGAATGAAGGATTCGTTTAGAGTGGATGTTTCCCCACCCTAAAGTTTTACATTTGTATATCTCGGTTTCATTTTTTTCATTTCATCTTTCTTACATTGTGTATGATGCTAATTCTTCATTTTTTTTCATTTCATCTTTCTTACATTGTGTATGATGCTAATTCTTTTCATAATATTAGATTGGTTAAGTTTTGATGTTATGCTTTTTACTTTGTATAGCTTTACCTAATCTAACATGATATCATGATTTAGAGCTATACATCTAAATCATTGACTTGTACTTGTTTTAATTGTAATTGTTGAAAATTTGGATAGGAAATCTATATAATTAACCATCAAAGTTTTTTCATATATATTTTTAAGTAAATCAAATTCATAATCTAATTTTCAAATGTTAATTTAAAATTTCATATATAATTTTTTAAACTTAATTTTAATTTTACTTAAATTTGAATTTTTTTATATAAATTACATATTTCATTTATGAAAAAATAATAATTATTTTTTAACTACAATTACAAACTCTTACTAAGTCCTACGGTAATAACGGCAGGTTTAATATTTTTTACAATGCTAATGTTTATTGGTTTCATTTCATTAATTATATAAGTTCTAATATATATTTAAAGTTTATTAGTTTCATTTCATTAATTATATAAGTTATAATATATATTATTAAAATATATAAATTTGATTGAATTATATAGGTATTAATTATATAAGTTATAATATATATTATTAAAAAACATCAATTTGATTGAATTATATACATATGTTATGGTGCTTATTAATTTATTAATTAATTGAATTATTGTAAATTTTATCATATACAACATTTTAAATTTTTATATATATGAATAGGATTAATGATTAAAAGTTTTTTTTTTCTTTGGAAAAATTTAAAATGGGATATCATACACCAATTTGATATTTGGTTTGACCATAAACTTAAAAATATATTATTATTTATATAATTTTTTGTTTAGTTTATCAATCAAATTTAATCTTAATAAAAATTGACTAGTTTTTATATATAGATATATATTATTTTTTGTTTTGCAATTTTTTTAAAAATGAGCTCTTTGATATGCTAGCTTTGTTATAGAGAAACAAAACAATCAAAACAATTTTGTCTTAGGAACATGCAGTTTTGCTGCTATTCTACTTGTTTTATAAATGTTTTAGTGTATGATTTTTACAATCTTGATACCAGGATCTTTGCCATCTACTTCTAGATCTGCATCAATTGTTTTAATGTAGGATT
>SNQJ01S0062090.1:31932-45647 GCA_010110895.2 Picea sitchensis
ATTTTGTCTTAGGAACATGCAGTTTTGCTGCTATTCTACTTGTTTTATAAATGTTTTAGTGTATGATTTTTACAATCTTGATACCAGGATCTTTGCCATCTACTTCTAGATCTGCATCAATTGTTTTAATGTAGGATTTTTACGACTATGATATTAGGATATGTGCCATCTACTTTCCTACAATATGGAATGTTGAGCTTGTTATAACTCCCTACCTTCAACCAGGGACTATAGATTTCACGCAATGGTCAACTATCGTTGACCGCTTATTAATCGGTGTTTTTTGTGACATTAATTTCTACATTTTGTATCTTTTTTACATGTTTCGCCTATGTTGTGGATTAATGTTTTACCAATTCCTTTTTTGAAACATTAAAATTTATTTTTATAATTTTCAAAATTCTATATTCCCTTTTTTTATTGGCCCTCACGATATTGACGGGACTAAATACCCTGGTGGAGGGAAAAATCATTTTCTTAATTGTCAGAGTTTAAATTTGATTTAAAAAGTAAATAAAATTGATTCGTCGAGGAAATAGTTGCAGTCGAGAGATTGTTGTGGTCAATGGTCATGGTCGTTGCAGTCGAGAGATTGTTTCAATCGATGGTCATGGTCATTGTAGTTGATGCATGTAGTGTGGCTATCTGCATGCACACTCTACTGAAAATGTAGGCTACTACCTATGTCATTTGTTTTTGATCCGTAATCTGTAATATTGAATTTCGAGTCAAGCTTTGTGTAGTTCACCGACAATAGTACACTCCAACTTGTGACCCCAAATTGTTGTTTTAATTTTGTCGTGTCTCAATGCTAATACTCGAATTAGGAAAACCAATGAGCTTAAAATGTTTCAGAAACATATTTCCACTTTCAAATCTATCGATATTGCCAAATGTTGTCTTGTTTATAGAAAACTTATCATTGGAACCTTTTTATGATAATGGACCAAACAAGTGTTGAATTGCAATTGTAACAAATTAATTTAATCAAACAAGTGTTTGACCATTGATACCGTTTGAAAAGAGAAATATTTGATGTAATTATGTCTCTGTTAGATATCTTTAATGTAATTATGTTTATGGCAAAGGTCATCATAAACTGTGAATAGATTGTTGTTCGCAACCATGTCGATATATTTAATGTAATTATGTTTCGCATAAGTCATTGTAAACTATAAATAAATAGTAAATTGTAAATAAATCGTTGTTCACAACCATTTCGATAGAAACAAGTGCTGCATGGCAGCGTAGTCCTTGCTAGGTTGGGATGGGAGTAAATGCAACCGAGAACAGACACGTGGCTAGCAAGTTGAAATACATGTGGTTTGCATGTAGAACATAGTATTCCCGAATTAGTTATTCCTGAAATATACAAAAAATTATCAACATTTAAAAGGTTCTTGGACACAAAATATTTAGCATTCCCGAATTAGTTTTCTTTCCATAAGTTTTACATACGTTCGTGGAGAGAAACACAAAAAATAGTAGTAATGTCTGCTACATAGGTTCGTGGAAAAAAACACAAAGAAATTCGCATCCCGAATTAGTTATCTTTAAAACAAGGGCTCCTAGACAGAAAAGAAATTGAAATTTATCAAATTATAGGTTCCTGGACAGCATAAATTATACATACCAAATATGTAATTTTATAAAGTAAATATTTATTTTTATACATACGAAATATGTATTTTTATAAAGTATGGGGATGAGATTTTATAGAGCATGCATGGAGTCGTCATTCCATACTTAGCCAGTTTTTGGATTGCGGGTTCTCTGATGTTCCGTGCCCTACAAATAGCACCAACAGTTCCGCGATATACAAATTGACAAGCAGAGTTGGCACGATAGAAATTTATCAGAAATTAATAATATATGTTACATATCTCTGGAAATTACATGAACATTTAAAAGCATACCATAGAATAGTAATAACGTATGTTACATAGGTTTGTGGAGAAAAACACGGAAAAATTAGCATTCCCGAATTAGTTTGCTTTAAAAGAAAGGATTTTCTTGGACACAAAAAATTTAGCATTGTCGAATTAGTTTTCTTTACATACGTTCGTGCAGAGAAACACCAATAAATAATAGTAACGTCTGTTACATAGGTTTGTGGAAAAAAACACAAAGAAATTAGCATTCCCGAATTAGTTATATTTTAGAAAGTAGATATTTAGTTTTATACATACGAAATATGTATATTTATAGGCTCATTCCATATTTAGCTAGTTTTTGGATCTCAGGTTCTCGGGCCGGCGGGCTCAAAATTGGTCTCTGTTGTTCCGTGCCCTACAAATAGCACCGAGAGTTCCGCGATGTACAAATTGACAAGCGGAGTTGCAGACCATAGAAACTTATCAAAAAATAAATAATGTTTGTTACATATCTCTGGAATTTACATCAACATTTAAAAGCATACAATAGAATAGTAACAACGTCTGTTACATAGGTTCATGGAGAAAAACACAAAAAAATTAGCATTCCCGAACTAGTTTTCTTTAAAACAAAGGGTTCTGGATAGAATAAAAATCGAAATTTATGAAAGTATAGGATCCTGGACACCCAAAAAGTTAGCATACTATAGAATAGTAACAATGTCATGCAAGACATAAAATGTAGCATACAATAGGACACAAAAAATGTAGCAGACCTCCATACTTAGCCAGTTTTTGGATCGTGGGTTCTTGGGCTGGCGGGCTAAAAAATTGGTCTCTGTTGTTCCGTGCCCTACAAATAGCATTGAGAGTTCCGTGATATACAAATTGACAAGCAGACTTGTGGACTATAGAAATTTATCAAAAATAAATAATGTCTATTACATATCTATGGAAATTACATCAACTTTAAAAGCATATAATAGAATAGTAATAACGTCTGCTACATAGGTTCGTGGAGAAAAACACAAAAAAATTAGCATTCCCGAATTAGTTTGTTTGAAAGCAAAGGCTTATGGACACAAGAAAAATCTAAATTTAGAATAGAATAGGACACAAGAATAGTAGCAACATCATGCAAGACAAAAAATTTAGCATACAATAGGACACAAGAAATGTAGCAGACCCGAATTAGTTTTCTTTGGAACAAACAAGAAATGTAGCAGACCCGAATCAGTTTTCTTTGAAATTTATCAAAAAATAATAATGTGTGTTACATCTTTCTGGAAATTTAAATGTGTTTGTCATATAGACTGGGATTGGGGCTCCCACAGACCATAAAAAGAAATAAGTACAAGAATTAGGAATGTCGAAAGAAGAAGTGCACGACCGCATAGAGGAAGACCTGAAAAGAAGAAATTGGAAGTTATGAGTCTTTGGTTACAATTTTCTATTTAAAGCGGTCATAATTGGATTGATAAAGAAAACAAGATGACAGTATAGACTTAAACTGGATTGATAAAGAAAACAAGATGCCAATATAGACTTACTATGAAGCCGATGCTTTTTTGTTGCTGTCGTCGACGGTTAGTGGAGTCTTATCGATTGGTTGTTGGCCTTCCTGGACGAGGTTGTCCATTCTCTGTTGGAACCATTATTTGATGTATCTTTTCATGGGGGCCAAGTTGATATCATCCCGGATTTCTATGTCGTAAAGGTCGTTTTCTAATTTCCTTAGATCCATTGAAATACTATGCAAACTCTGTTCAATTTCTTCATTATGTGTTGCATAGTTCAGTACCCAGTGCTCGTGCTCATCTAGATGATGTTCAAGTATGACGTAAAACTTTTCAAAATACAACCCCTTTAAAATATCAACTTGTTCCTGGAAGGCTTCTTTGGTCATTAGCAAGGATTTGAGAATTAAGTTTGGATCTTGAACCTCATTGGTACTTTCGGCTAAGTCCATTTGGATCAGGATTGTGAATAAATCTTCCTTTGCTGATATGACTTGTTTACATGATTCGACAATGAGCTCTAGGTTCTTAACTTTCTTTTGTCAGCATGCTTTTACTTTTTTGGTCTGCTTTGGGGAGGGGAGTTTGTCTTGTCTTCTTTTCAGTTCCGATGTGTTGACGACATAGTTGGAAAAATGGGTCAGCACCTGTTCATAGAAATGCTGATCATTTTTTAAATTCACCTCCAATTGTTCTAGGAAATCATTTGCCTTCTTTCTGAAGGAAACTAAATTTTGCAATGTTTCCCAGGCTTCAGTAACTAGTTGCATTCTTTTGTTGATGCTATTCTCTACAAGGGATCTAGAAAATGCAAGGAGGGTAGATGATACTTTCATCTTGGTTGTAGTGGTAGCAGGCATGATTTTTGCCAAAGGACTGGCAAAGTCTGGGGTTGCAATGAAAGCTTGCTCAAATTTGTTGAGGCGGTCTTTCAGATTGGCATTTTCTGTTTCAATTCCTCCAATGGAATCACGAAGAATTTCACTCGTTACTTTGTGAAATGAAGATATTTTGGATGGCCAAAGTTTCCTAAAGTTAATCTCTGTGCGAGATTTTCCTTTCCTGTTTGTTACATCTCTCTTTTCAATGACCATACTTTTAGATTGGCTGTCAAAAACAACGCTCTATAATACAAAGGATTCATCTTCGTAAAAAAAATTGGTCTCAGATATTTCCATCGCGGACGACCTAATTGTCTGCATGTGCTCAATTTAAATTTCAAGTTGCAGTTGTTCACTTTCAATTTCGGGTTCCTCCGCTTGCCCTGCATTGTTTTTTCTCTTCTTCGTCAGTGGAATTTTGTGAGAACTATCAATTTTGTTGCGAGGAGGGTTCTTATCTCCTCCTTCATTCAAATATTTCTGGGTTTCTTTCTTACTGGGTTGGGTCGTCGAAGCGATGCTCTGTGATGTTGTGCTCTTGGGAGTACTGGTGGGGGACTGGTTACTCTTCTCATTGGATACTTTTCCATGTTGTCTGTACAATTCAATCACACTTTGCAATGTCTCTACATCACAATTGGCAGAATCAAGATTGTTGTCGACATTGTCCCTGTCTTGGGTCAGGTGTCTAGGGATAAAAGAGTTGTTAAAGCCAACTGCCAGTAAATGTTCTTGACAAATCCCATTAGGGTTGAACCCTTTTATCCTTTCAGCATACGTTAGGTTCAATTTCTTGAAATGGGCGGAAAACTCGTCAATCTTGTTGATGTTTCTGTACACGAAGTCTTCGACTTTCTAGGGCAGAGGAATGAACTGTTTTTTTTTCTTGTCATGGAAAAAATGCAACCAGTGATTGTATTGCCTTGCTATTTCTACAACAAACATCTTGTTCGTTATGTGGCATGGAAGGAAAGCAATATTTTTCTTAGAGCCAAAGACCATGAGGACACTGTGATTTTCCTTTTGTTCAAGTGTGCCCTTCCTATTCAAAAACTTGGTTTCCTGGCCAGACATCCGCAGAGCATCCTTGCCTAACAATAAATCTTTGAAAACTGAGACAAAGCCATTAAAAACTTCATAAAAACAATGGTAGGCCTTGTGCCTCCACAACGCCTCGTACCAGAATGTTACTGGGTCGAATCCGTAGTTTATTTTATTGGAAAGAGAAAGTTTTGGAAACAGGTAGCAATGCACTATTGCGAAAATCAAGTAGGATGACATATAAAATTTAGTCGATTCTTTGAACCGTGACAACTGGGAATAGAGCTCAATGGAAATTAGCTTCCCCCAATCGAAAATGTATTGTTCCTTGACTGTGAAATACAAAATATAAACAATTATATGGGAAATGCTTGTCATGGATGCTTGTCTCGTTATTCTTGTAAACAACCAAGCAATTTCCCAGAATGGATTTCTAAAGGAACTTACCTGCAACCTTGTGATATCTTCAGGAACTGTTGTTGGGTCTTCGAGGAAGTCAGCTAAGATGTCCAACTTGTTATGATGTTTTTCTAGAAATTGCTTGCAGTCTTGTCCTCTGAACGTCAATGTTGGCTCCGACAATTTTAACATCTCGCAGAAGACCTGAGGTGACAAAGAAATAGGAGAATGGTCACGCAGTGGAATAATTCTTTGGCCTAGAATATATTTTCCGGTGCACCAAGAGACCACCTCCTTATAGTAAAAAACCTCAGGGACGCAACCTGCACGAGCGATTCCATAGGTCCACATCACTTTGTTCTGGGCGGAATGGGATGAATAGTAAAAGTATGCTCTGGACCACTGGAAGTTCTGGTCCGAATGTCCGAAGATATTTACTGTATCTCCACAAAACTAATTTGGACCTGCTACCATAAGTCTACAAGAACGTTTGTTTGCTCCAGATGATGAATGAAATGAAAAGTTGGAAGGGATAATATAACCCTGCGCAAATCTTGGTCTAAAGTGTGTGAATGGGAGATGTCCTTGAGACTTTCTTTCATTAATGAAAATTTGGACGGTTGTCGCATGATTTGTTGTTAACATTAAACACTAGTAATTGCATACATATAAATTCGAACATGGCGGATATTGCAATGAGTGATTAAGCATTGTAGATTTATTAAGCGGGCCAACACGACAATGTGTGTTCGAGATGAAAAATCAGAAGGGACAAAATAACTCTCTGCACATCTTGGTTTAATGCGTAATAATGGAAGATCTCCTCGAGCATTTCACCCATTAATGACAATGTTGACGGTTCCTGCATGGTGAGCTATTAGCATGAAAGGTTTCTAATTGCATAGTAAGAATGTACGGAGGTCGCAGGCACAGGGAAAAACAACTTCAAAATAGGGTTACAAGGTACAACCATTGAAGGTGAGGGCATGAGAGTCAAATTGTATGTCTCAAAAATTTTTGAGTGCAATACGTGTAACAACGAAGAGGTATGGCAGGACAGTCCAGAGGTCAATTTGTATATGACTAGTAAGATCATAACTAATGTATATCAGGAAGGATAGGAAGTTAGTGGGGATGGAAGGTAGCGAGAGATACTTTGAAACATTTGTGAGCTGTGGTAGAGTGAAGCTTGCGAGTTCGACGATTCCACGCTGGAATTGTAGATCACGACAGTTTTGAGTGCAAGATGTACATGATGCAACAAGAAGCAGAGTTTGAAATCGCCAACCCGACAACCATGGCCATAAAATTGACTGAGTATGGAAAGCAACAACGGTCGGTCAGATTCGTCGTCTTATTATATAGATGGGGATAAAGATATGTCAACCCGCTAACATAGGAACCTGCAATCATAGAAAGGCGACTAAGTATATAACCACAAAGCGATAATACAAGGGAAGAAGAAAAGGGAAAAGGGACCAAGGAGTCCGCAGTGGAATTGTTAATCACAGAAATTTTGAGTGCAATATGTATATCACAAAACAAGAAGCAATAGAGTTCGAATGCACCAACCCGAAACAATGACTAAGAATTGGAGATTTTGTGAACCTGTGAACAAGAGGATCCAAAATAGGGTGACAAGGTCTCCCCATAAGACATGAGGCCCCGACGGTCAAATTGTATCATTCGGAACATTTGAATGCATACTCTGTAACATGGAAGAGGAGACAACGTCAGAACCCGACAGTGAATTTCTCTATTACGGAAGGTTGGATGCGAACTGTTTCGTATCGGTGTGTGCAATTGTCACTAGTAAGAGCATAACCAATGCATATTAGGAAGGACAAGAAGTTAGTGGGGATGGAAAACAACGACAGATACTCTGAAACATTTGTGAACCGTGGTAGAGTGAATATTGCGAGTTTGAGGAGTCCGCGATAGAATTGTAGATCACGGAAGTTTTGAGTGCAAGATGTACATCATGGAAGAAGAAGAAGCAAAGTTGGAAACCGCCAACCCGACAATTGCGGCCATAAAATTGGCTAAGTATGGAAAACAATAGCGTTTGGTCGGATTCGTCGTGTGATTATATAGATGGAGATAAAGATATATCATCCTGCCAACACTGGAACCTGCGATGATAGAAAGGCAACTAGATCATGATACACGGGAGGAATAAAAGGGAAAAAGGACTAAGGAGTCTGCAGTGGAATTGTAGATCACGAAAATTTTGAGTACAAGATGTGAATCCAGTAGTCAATTTGTATATTGTAGAGGGTCGGATGCCAATTGTTTCGTACCATTGTGTTCAGTTGTCACTAGTAAGAGCACAACCAATCTATATTAGGAGTGAGAGGAAGCTAGTGAGGATGGAAGGCAGTGACAAATACTTTGAAACATTTGTGAACTGTGGTAGAACGACGCTTGGTGCCAACCTGAAACAGTATCCAAGAGTTGGACATCTCGTGAACCCGACAACAGGAGGATCCAAAACAAAATGACAAGGTCTGTGTAGAAGATGCAAGGCCCCAACATTCAAATTGTATCGCTCCGAACATTTGAATGCATAATCTGTAACATGGAAGAGTGGACATATTGTGGAGGGTGTGATGCCAACTGTTTCGTACCTCTGTGTCCAGTTGTCACTACTAAGAGCTAATTTAGTATTGAAAATAATTTTTTAGATATTGTTACATACTTGATAGGGATTACCATCCACAAACAATGGCAATCTCCACCCCACCAGCCCTGGACTCCATGTGTCAATTTATATATCGTGGAACTGGGAGTGTTTTTTGGAGGACACAAAATAATAGAAGTGCAATGTTGAGTTAGCTAGTTCATAGGTCCGCTTGTCAATTTGTATATCGCGGAATTCTGGGTGCTATTTGTAGGGCACGAAACAATGGAGAACCAATTTTGATCCCGTCTGCTCGAGAACCCGTGACCCAAAATGTGGCTAGGTACGGAATGCGTAATCCGTGCATGCTCTATAAAATATCATGTCCATACTTTATAGTCCCATAATACATGGGAAGAAAAAAAAGGAAAAAGGACGGAGGAGTCTGCAATGGAATTGTAGATCATGAAAATTTTGAGTGGAAGATATATATCATGGAACAAAAAGCAACAGATTTCAATTATCCCAAGTCGGCAACCACGGGAAAAAAATTTACTAAGTATGAAAAGGAACAACAGGTAGTCCAATTCACCATGCGAGGATATAGATGGAGATGAAGATATGTCAACACGCCAACATTGGAACCAGTGATCATAGAAATGCAACTAAGTATATAACTAGAAAGCAATAATACATGGGAACAAGACAAGGGAAAAAGGATTAAGTATCTCACAGAAGAACATCCAGTGTTTCATTATTAATGCAAATGCTTTCGAACCCCTGCCGAGTTCCCACCAGTTAAGGCATAAATTGTAGATCACGGAAGTATCTTTTGTACCATTGTGTCCAGTTGTCACTAGTAAGAGCATTGTTGATGTATATCAGGAAGGACGTGAAGTTGATGGGGATGGAAGGCAACAACATATACTTTGAAAGAATTTAATGTATACAAGGAACCCGCGGTGGAAATGTAAATCACGGATGTTTTTAGTGCAAGATGTATATAATGGAATGACATTTCGTGAACCCAGCAACAGGAGGATCCAAAACAGGCTGACAAGGTCTCTACAGAATGCACGAGGCCCCGACGTTCAAATTGTATCACTCCGAACATTTGAATGCATAATCTATAATGCGGAAGAGCGGACGATGTCAGAATCTAGTATTCAATTTGTATATTGCAGAGGGTGTGATGCCAACTGTTTTGTACCTCTGTGTCTAGTTGTCACTACTAAGAGATAACTTAGTATTGAAAATATTTTTTTAGATATTGTTAGATACTTGATAGGGATTACCATTCATAAACAATGGAAATCTCCACCTCGCCAACCCTGGACTCCGTGTGTCAATCTGTATATCGAAAAACTGGAAGTGTTGTTTGGAGGACACAGAACAATAGAAGTGCAATGTTGAGTTAGCCAGTCCGCAGGTTCACTTGTCAATTTGTATATCGCAGATTTCTGGGTGCTATTTTTAGGGAACAGAACAATGGAGGTCGAATTTTGAGCCCGCCCTCCTGAGAACGCGCGATCCAAAATGTGGCTAGGTATGGAATGCGCAATCCGTATATGCTCTATAAAATATCATGTCCATACTTTATAGTCCCATAATACATAGGAAGAAAAAAAGGGAAAAAGGATGGAGGAGTCCGCAGTGGAATTGTAGATCACGAAAATTTTGAGTGGAAACAGCGGGCGATCCAATTCACCATGCAAGGATATAGATGGAGATGAAGATATGTCAACACGCCAACGTTGGAACCCGTGATCATAGAAACTCTACTAAGTATATAACTAGAAAGTGATAATTCACGGGAACAAGACAAGGGAAAAAGGACTAAGTATCTTGCAGAAGAACATCTAGTGTTTGATTATTAATGAAAATGCTTTCGAACCCCTGCTGAGTTCTCACTAGTTAAGGCATAAATTGCAGATCACAGAAGTATCTTTCTTACCACTGTGTCGATTTGTCAATAGTAAGAGAATTGTTGATGTATATCAGGAAGGACGTGAAGTTGGTGGGGATGGAAGGCAACAACAGATACTTTGAACGAAGTTAATGTATATAAGGAACCTGTGGTGGAATTGTAGATCATGAATGTTTTGAGTGCAAGATGTATATAACATAATGAAATTTCGTGAACCTAGCAACAGGAGGATCCAAAACAAGCTGACAAGGTCTCTCCAGAAGACTCGAGGCCCCAACGTTCAAATTGTATCGCTCGAACATTTGAATGCATAATCTGTAACACAGAAGAGCGGACGATGTCGCAATCCAATAGTCAATTTGTATATTGTGGAGGGTGTGATGCCAACTGTTTCGTACCTCTGTGTCCAGTTGTGACTACTAAGAGCTAACTTAGTATTGAAAATAATTTTTTAGATACTATTAGATACTAGATAGGGATTACCATCTGCAAACAATGGCTATCTCCACCCCACCAACCCTAGACTCCGTGTGTCAATTTGTATATCGCGGAACTAGGAGCGATGTTTGGAGGACATAGAACAATTGAAGTGCAATGTTGAGTCAGCTAGTCCACAAGTTGGCTTGTTAATTTGTATATCGCAGAATTCTGGGTGCTATTTGTAGGGAACGAAACAATGGAGGCCGAATTTTGAGCCCGCCCACCTGAGAACCTGCGATCCCAAATGTGGCTAGGTATGGAATGCGCAATCTGTACATGCTCTATAAAATATCATGTGCATACTTTATAGTCCCATAATACACGGGAAGAAAAAAATAAAAAAGGACGGAGGAGTCCACAGTGGAATTGTAGATCACGGAAATTTTGAGTGGAAATAGCAGGCGGTCCAATTTGCCATGCGAGGATATAGATGGAGATGAAGATATGTCAACATGCCAATGTTGGAACCCATGATCATAGAAACGCGACTAATTATATAACTAGAAAGAGATAATACACGGGAGCAAGACAAGGGAAAAAGGACTAAGTATCTCACAGACGAACATCTAGTGTTTGATTATTAATGAAAATTCTTTCGAACCCTTGTTGAGTTCTCACCAGTTAAGGCATAAATTGCAGATCACGGAAGTATCTTTCGTACCACTGTGTCCAGTTGTCACTAGTTAGAGAATTGTTGATGTATATCAGGAAGGATGCGAATTTTTTGGGGATGGAAGGTGGCAACAAATACTTTGAATGAACTTAATGTATACGAGGAACCCATGGTGGAATTGTAGATCACAAATGTTTTGAGTGCAAGATGTATATAACAGAACGATAAACAATCGGGTTCGTAAGCGTCGACCCCGCAGCGACGACCATAAAATTCGCTAAGTATGGAAAGGAACAGTGGTCGGCCAGATCCGTCGTGTGAGGATATAGATGGAGATGAAGACATTTCAGCCTGCCAACTATGGAACCAGATACCATAGAAAGGCGACTAATCATATATCCAGAAAGAGATAACGAGCAGGAAGAAGAAAAGGCCAGTTCCTATGCGCCAACCCGACAACTGCGGCCATAAAATTGCCTAGGTATGGAAAGGAACAACGGTCGGTCGAATTTGTCATGTGAAGATATAGATGGAGATGAAGATATTTCATCCCGCAAACCTTGCAGTTGCCCATCATAGAAAGACAACTAAGTATAAAACCAGAAAGCCATAATGGACGGGAAAAGGAAAAGGGAAAAAGGGATAAGTATCTGACAGTCGAAAAACCTTTTTTTTTCGTTTATTAATGGCAATGTTTTCGAACCTGTAATGTCCCCCACCTATTTATGAAGAGGTATTGAGAAGACTCCATGGCCTAGGCATCCCCACTAGGCCATAGTCTTACACTGAGGGGAAGGGTCAACCAAACTAAGGTTATATTATTAAGTTGACTTGATGAAAAGGTGAAAAAGAGTTAAAAGATAACTCAATGAAGGAATAGAAGCACTGGAGGTTGAGTTAGGAGTTAACCCTAGGAGTTAACCTAACTCAATAGAGAAATAGAAGAAAATTATAAAGAGAAGTCTGGGGCGCACCCATTATTCATTCTGAATTTTGGTATTTTTCTTGTTGATGCTCTTGAGCATACAGTTTTGAGGGTTTTGATATTACAAACCCTAGTGAGCAGCTCAGTGGTGAAATATTCCACTCACCTAGCTCCAAGATTTGTCTCGGGGATGAAATACTCCACCCACACCATTCTATAGCTATCATCTATCGAGAAGGACTAGCAGGGTCGTACCGTTTGGATCAGCAAGGCCATACCAGCTAGGGTTTTCTTGTAGGGGTGCAACAATTGTTGAGGAAGAGTTCAATCCAACCAAGGGAAGAAGCTTGAGAGTTTTCCACCATTAGGGTTTTTCTTGCAAACCCTTGCTCATGAGTTTGAGGGATTCTTGGAGGAGTTATCACATCCCTATCATTTACTGCAGGTTGGGATGATTTCGGGAGGAAGGGTACAACTTGGTGATTCAACAATTCTCAAATCTAGAAGGCTATAGGCTAGATATGATCTTTAGACTTCTCTCAAGTGCTTGTGGATGCCCGATCTATCATCCATGAGAGTTTTAGATGATTCAGAGGCCCCATTGAGGTAGGTCGTACTATTGGCCATATTCAGGGTTTCAGGAGGGTCGTACCATCCTAGGGTTTCTGCAGTTTGAGGAGAAATCTTTAGTGTTTGAGCTTCATACTTCAGGAGGAGGCTTCCCTTGCCTTGATCTATCATTGGGGAGATTTTGGTGGCATCATGAGGTCTATATCTTCAGGAGGGTTGAACCCTTGGTGTCTATTGTCTTCAGCAGGCCGTACCATGGTCTTGCAGTTGAGTGTTCATCTTCTATTGGCAGCCTTTGGGAGGCTTGATTTGTATCTCCGAGAGCATTTTGTATACATCTCTAGTATTTCCTTGAAGCCATCTATTCAAATCTGCTTCTCTATTGTATCAGGTGCTTGATTTCTTATAATAAAGTTCAGTTGTTTGCTTGTGGTTCCTATCTTGTATAGTGTTGATGATGTTCATATGATGGCAATGATGTTTGTGTAAATCCATGGTTAAATAACTGAATAAACCCTAAGGTTGAAATATTCATTTTCAACCTGCATACACAACAAATAATAATCAAATCAGTGGTTAGTTAGTGATTCCAAGTGAAAAATTGGCTTGGGATCATTATAGAACCCCTGCTAGGTTCTCAGTACTAAAAGCATAAACTGCAGATCACTGAAGTTATTTGGCTACAAGATGTATATGATGGAACAAGGGACATAGGTGTTGGGTGCCACCAACCCGGGGCCTAGTGGCCAGATAACTAGCTAAGTATTGGCCAAGAGAAAGGTTTGATATCTATTCCAATAGTATTCGTACTAATATGTATTAATGGAGAAAGTTTTCATATTTATCTGAATAGTATTCATTCTAATAT
>SNQJ01S0062090.1:45657-57036 GCA_010110895.2 Picea sitchensis
CTATTCAGATAAATATGAAAACTTTCTCCATTAATACTTTCTCCATTCTAATGGATTGTTTTTGTTTCAAATGCAAATGATCTCTCAATTTGCAGGATTCTCTTTGGTTCGCAAATTTTGTTGAAACCACGAAAAATTTGACTGCAACATGTAAAAAGCGCAACAAGAAACATGAATTTGCATTGTGGTTTCAACGAGATAAACTCCTTATCATATATTCATCTGGTATTCTTTGCAATGACATGAGAAAACGCCAACTCTCCATAAACATCAATATCTACATTAAATTAAATGTAATCAAATTTTTGTGTGATTTAAGCAACTAAGACAACTTCAACCATTCCTTTATTAAAGCAAAGCTTTTCGAACGCCTGGTGAGTTATCAGTAGTTAAAGCATAAATTCCAGACCACGTAAGCTCTTTGGTTGCAAGATGTATATGACAGAATAGGGAACATAGTTGTTTAATACCGCAAACCCAAACATAATTGCCTAAGCTTTGCCGAAGAGGAAGTTTTTGTATTTATTCCAATAGTACTAACATTAATATATATGCATGAATATTATGAAATATAAGAAGAATTTTCTCGTTTAACGACACAGGGGAAGAAGGTACAAAATAAAATTATGTTAGATATTAGTAATATTATCCATGTTTAACAACACATGGGAAGAAGGTACAAAATAAAATTAAAACAAATACCAGAGATTGGAAAAAACTATTAAAAAATAAACCGGAATTATTCTATATTCAAATAAGATGGGTTACAAAATATAGTTGAGGCTATTTTCCACAATGATTGTGATTTGGCCTACCACCGGCCAATAAAAAATATGTGCATTGATGAAGCTTCTTGACAGTTTTCTTGACGTTCAAACCCTTTATTCGTAAAAAACAAGTTGAATATCAATTTCAGGTTTTTTACTTAATTGGTGCTGCCAACTATATCCCAGTTGTTTGAATAACTTGTCTCTTCCAGATATGGCCTGCTTGCAATGGCTGGTTATTCAACATTCATTCTTTGTCAAGTATTAATTTCTCTCTGCCGTCGAAAACTTGGGGTTTAAGGTGCTTTCCTTGCAATTTTCCTGACCCTTGACATCTGAGACAACTTAGAAATGTGATTCAGGCTGATTTCAAAGTGGAGGGAGTCGTTTTATGTCACAACTATGGCAGGGGAAAAAAATTCAAGTATGTTGTGACTGGTATTCTCCCTGTATTCGATCATTTGTTTGGTTGAAAAGCCTACCTGGAGATTTGTATGTTGAACTTCTTTTCTTTATTACAACAAATTGGAAGAAATGTCCAACCCAGCTGCAAAATGAAAATCTATTGAGGTACATAACTTCTTCGAGCAACGTAGGTCTGGCAACTGCATCAAATGTTGCAGAAGGCATCAAAACAGGTCTGGAAAGTGTATCAAATGTTGCAGATCACATCAGAATATATCTTTCCTCATAGCGGTGACAGGTATGGCAGCCCACAGAAAGGTCTGGAATGTTCGAAGGTGACACCAAGTATGTGGAGTCTACAACTACATCCAGAGGAAACCGAACAAACTTTGACAAAGAACATGGCTTTCTACCAAGTTGGTTACCAGACCCACATGTAGCTCATCAAAATTTGAAATAGAAACTTTTGTAGTGATAATATGTCGTTTTATCCACACATACAGTTTATGTTACCTGCCTCTGGTTACATTCACAAATGGAGTAATATTTCATGTCATTTATGAACATGACAACCCATTTTGCAAGCCACTGTAAATGCCCCGCCCTTGAGGAAGACAAATTCTTCTGGGATCTGCAGAATTCGATACACTTGCCAAATCTTTGTTGTTGGAAGAAGCTATATACTTCATCGAAGAACTATTTTTCACGTGACTTGAAGATCCATTGCAACTCCCAGCAAGAAAACAAAGAAGTTCAACAAACAAATGTCTAGGCAGCCTTTTCAACCAACCAAAGCATCGAACACAGGGAGAACACGAACCAGAACATACTTGTTCTTTTTTTTCCTCCTCTCTGAGTTTCTCTTGTATAACAAAGTTTTTTTTTTTACTCAAACATCACATCACATAAAACCAGTCTCTCTTCTTTCATCTAGCCCTCAATCACATCTCTAAGTTGTCTTACATGTCCATGACCAGGAACATTAGAACAAAGGCGCCCTAAAGCGCAACTCTTTGATGATAGAGACAAATGGAAATAAGTATTTAAAAGAAACGCTGGATGATCTTCCATAGATTTTGTGTTAATTCGTTTTAATAACAGATGTTCTCGATATTTTTTCTTATTAATGCCAATATTTTCGAATATGTACACTGAATAGTGATTAATAGCACGTATTAAAATTCCCATATCTGAGCAGATTCTAAAATCTGACATCTAAGATATGCACAATATTAAAGAGGGACATGACATCAAGGCCTCTGTGGGTGACACGATCGTGGACTATGCTGAAGCTTTTAAGAAAACTAAAAGAGCACCAAAAAAAAAAAAATGGAAATTCAAAATGCAGGCAAAAGAAATTGCCAAATCCCATAATATTTGCCTATCTATTCATTTTAATGGGAGATGTCCTTGAGCTTTCCAGTTATTAAAGCCCATATTTTTGAACCTGTCTGCTCAGTTCTGACTTTTGAAAGCATAATTAATGTCTATTGGGAAGGGCGGAAGGTAGAGTGGATGGAGGGGAGCGACAAATGGTTTTAAATTTTTCGAACCCGCAAAATCGTCAACCCGCTAAACTTTGAAAAGTCGACTAAGTATGGAAAGTTAGGTAGAATAGACAAACTCATTGTAGGGAGAGGCACTATTGCGAGTTCGAGGAGTGATCAGTCGAATGAAATTAGGTAGATAGTTCAATAGAACCTATCCCTGAAGCCGCATCCATAAAACTGGCTAAGTATGAAACCGAATGGGGGTCAGTCAGAATGACCACAAAAATGCGAGAAACTATAGAGACAGAAACACATTTTACAAGAGGAAAATAAAAGGGGGAGAACAACTATATCGCCCACACAACAAAACCTACTCTCATAACTATGAAACCATAGTAACACATAATCCATGGAAAAATCATCGCCAACTATGAAATATAGTTTGAGGCCGACAAACTCTGGTTCAACGTGAAAGAGATGCAATTTAAATTGACTGCAATTTTTTAGTATGCTATTTTATATTAATAGTATTCTATGCAGACTCCACTGAAAAAAATGTAACAAGAGATCCAACTGCGAATGCAACATCCCAACATTGCAAACCCTAGGCAAACAAAAACAAGCAGCAAATAACAACCCAGCTAAGAAGCACCAAAAGGCCTAGGTCAGGCACAGGACCGGAACCCTACAAAGTCGAATCAAACAAAAATGATGTAGCTCTAATTGCGATTGCAGAAACCACCCCACCAGGAAATACACAGTTCCAATCGTGATTGCAGAAACCCAAACATGCAAACTGCAACAACATGAACAAACAAGCAAGAACAACAAGAACATGCAAATAAGAAATCAGTGGAGATGCAAAAAACAAACATGAACTAGTGAACCACCAATGTCATTGAAGCATATAAATTTAAAAAATAGAAGAAAATGTATTGTAACAAGGCTGTTAAGTAAGCATTCAATGCTACCAAGTCTGTTAGGTAAACATTTAAGTATGTCAGAAATGCTCTGTAAACATTTAAGAAAAAAATGCAATGTGGCAGGCCTCTGACGTATTCCAAAAAAATTATTATATTTTTTGTAACAATAGTTCGAACACCAAAAAATGTATTGGAAGGCCAAACTTTGGATATGCCAGCATATAAAACATTTCCATAAATTTACCTAGCATAAAATGCTAAACCAAACATTCGAATTAATGCTAGCATTAATCCACCTTCAATGAATGCATAACGAAATATATGATTCAAAAAGACCATATACGATCAAATACTTTGGATATGCCAACATATATAACATTGGGAATAGCGAAGCCGACAATAAGACCTCCAATCCCTTGTCCAATCAGATCATGACAAATTTAGTACTTTTTTTTATACAAAAATCGATGTTTTCAATTCCTTGGTTCCAACAATAGATAATATGGAAATATTTGTGGTCAAAGGACAAACTAATATGAAGTCAACGATTTATCGATCGCTATAGTCCCTCTATGCCTACGATAGGGACTAAAAAGTGTTGAAAAGAGAAATCCTTAATGTAATTATGTCTTTGTCAGATATCTTTAATGTAATTATGTCCAAATAATGTCATCTAATGCAATTGTTTTTGCCAGCAGAAGTCATCTAAACCATAAATAAATTGTTGTAGCGAATGTGGTTAATCTCATAATTACCTAGTGTTCTTTTACTATGAGGGGATTTTTAGCCTTGCCTTAACTTGGTCAGGATGGTCCCCTAAAAACAGGGAAGCGATAAGAACTATATAAAGGGAAGCTAACTAGCTCCCAGTTAGCTATATCAAGGGATGAGATGAGTAGCAAATCTTTAGGTGAACTCCAGTATAAACATAAGAACACTATTAATCATTTTGTCCTAAATCTAATATATTATACAATTGAACATAACCTAGTTTTGGAATCTATTAAAGGTTCCCACACATTTCAACATCCGACAACTAGTAAGGTATTCCAATACACGCATTAAAACTAGTTTTCAACCCCTTCACTTCTTGATATATATGGAATCTCATATTATGAAATACTCGAATACATATTGTTGCTAAATACTCCAAAATGATTTCCCAGGTGATTGCACATTTTTTCTCACAAACATAAATTCTTTTAGTGGGTACTCTAGCCATCCATCCATCCCCTACTAGAGGAAATATTTTGAGAAACGGTCTCCCTGTAATATTCCAGATATAAAAAGTATGCAGAACAGAAATAAAATGCTAGAAATGGCAGATGAACAACAATATAATTAGAATAACACCACAATAATACTGAAATGATAACAAATTAACACCAGAAAGAGCACTTCGTTAACTGAGAGCAATGTTCACTTGCCTCTTCGAGGGGGCAACCTCCAGTCGAGCATAGCTCTATTACAATAATATCAAAACTAGGGTTCTCATACCCTCGAATCCTATTTATACTAAATATGTCTATCAAGAGAACCATCTAGAGGAAGATCATTCTAGAAGTGGAAGCTTCTTTTAGGTCTTCTTACATTTGACTTATTCTACCTTATTGCAAGGCCTTATTAATATTGACCTTTATTACATCGGAATACATTGTTCTACCTACGTAAGGGGTTAGGTCCCTAACATGTCCTCCCCCTTAAAAACATTGTCCTCAAGGCTTGAGATGTGGAAATTGTTGCAGAAAGGTAGTTGGTTCCCAAGTGGCATCTGCTAGATTTGTATATTTCCACTGGAATAACACTTCCTTGATGGTTCGCTGACATAGACGAGGCTCACGTTGGTCCAAAACTGCTTGTGGTTGTAGCCAAATGGATCCTTCTTCGTGCAACTTGGGAAGGTTTGTTTGAGTTTGACACTTAGTTCCAATCACCTTCTTCAAGCATGAAACATGAAAAACAAGATGTAGCTTAGAATGACTGGGCAAAGCTAACTGATAGGCCACCTGTCCCATGCACTTGAGAACTATATAAGGACCATAAAATTTGGGCGCCAACTTCTGACAATGGTTGGCCTTGATGGAATTTTTCTTTTAGGGTTGTAGTAGAAGAAACACCTGATCCCCTTCTGCAAATTGACGTTCAGAGCGACCATGATCTGCTTGTTGCTTCATGCGATTTTGAGCCATGACCAAATTCTCTTTGAGGGTACGGAGAATAGCCTCTCGAACTGTAAGCGTTTGGTTAACTGCTTGGACCTTTGAGACACCTGGTAAATATGAGATAACTAAAGGTGGCTTTTGTCCATAGACCGCTTCAAAAGGAGTCATGCAGGTGGTTGTATGGTATGTAGTGTTGTACCACCATTCAGCTAGGGATAACAATTGATCCCATTAATTTTTATTTTCTGATGCAAAACACCTCAAATATGTTTCCAAACACTTCTTGACAACTTCAGTTTGACCATCCGTTTGGGGATGATAAGCTGTGTTGAGATGCAATTGGGTGCCTTGTATCTTGAATAGTTCTTGCCAAAAATTGCTGGTGAAAGTTGGGTTGTGATCAGAAACAATAGAATGCAGCATGCCATGAAGCTTGAAGACCTGATCCATGAAAAGTTGAGCCATTGTGGATGTTGTAAATGGGTTTTGAAGAGAAAAAACGAGCATACTTGGAAAGGCGATAAAATACCACCATGATGCCTGATTTATTGCCCGATTTAGGTAAGTCTGTAATAAAATCCATAGAGATATCCCTCCAAATAGCAGGTGGAATCGGAACCGGTTGCAGTGTGCCAGGAGATTTGATTGTTTCTCCCTTGTTGCGTTGACACACATCACATTCAGCCACAAAATTATGAACATCTTGTTTCATACCATCCCAGAAAAAATAATGTTTAACCTTGTCATAGGTTTTGGTAAACTCGGAGTGCCCAACTGTGGGTGTAGCATGAATCTCAGAAAGCACCGTGGATTTAAGTTTTGTCTGTTTACTTAAATACAAACAACATTTGTATCGAATCTCATCATGGATCCATTAGTACCCTTGGGAAACTGGAGAATTGGACTGCAATTGTTGTATCAGATGTGAACTTTTGGGATCATGTAGCCATTCCTAGCGAATGGCTTGGAGACAATCTAGTACAATGAAGGAGAGAGAAAAAAGGGAGCCTTCATCTTCATATTTTCCGGAAAGTGCATCGGCAACCACATTGTCTTTGCCTTTCTTGTAAATGATCTCATAATCATATCCAAATAGCTTAGTTACCCATTTTTGTTGTTATGGGGAGGAAATGTGTTGTTCTAAAAAATACTTGAGGCTTTGATGATCTGTCTTAATTTGGAAGCATCGCCCCAATAGATAAGGGTGTCACAAATCAACGGCATGCATAATAGCCAACATTTCCTTTTCATAGATTGATTTTCCAAAATTTCGTTCAGATAGTTGTTTGTTGGTAAAGGCCAAAGGTCGACCCTCTTGCATAAGGACAACGCCAATACCTTTCCCTGAAGCATCACATTATAGGAAAAAGGCCTTTGTGAAATCAGGAAGGGCCAGGACTGGAGTGGTGCACATGGCCATCTTCAAGGTTTGAAAAGCCTGAGAAGCTACTGGGGTCGAAGTGAAAGAATTATTTTTAAGGAGTGTTGTGAGAGGTGCCACAATCTTTCCATAATTCTTAACAAACTTTCGATAATAACCTGTTAAGCCCATAAATCATCGAAAGATTTTGAGAGTCTTTGGGTAAGGCCAATCTTGCATAGCTTCAATATTTTTAGGATCCAACATGATGTCATTCTTGCCAACAAGATAACCCAAGTACTCGACTTCTGAGGTGCTAAAAGCACATTTAGTTTGTTTCAGGAAAAGTTGGTGTTGAGAGAGTAGATGGAGAACTCGGTCCACATGAGCAAGGTGGTATGTCCAGGTTTTTCTATAGATGAGGATATCATCAAAGAAAACTAAGACAAAATGACATAGAAAGGGGCGAAAGACGTGATTCATGAGGCTTTGGAAGGTGGAGGGGGAATTACACAAGCCAAAGGGCATGACCAAAAACTCATAGTGGACCTCATGAGTTCTAAAGACAGTCTTAGGAGTGTCTACCTCTTTCATATGGATCTGGTGGTAGCCAGAAAGAAGATCAAGTTTAGTAAAGAACTGGGTGCCACTCAATTCATCCAAGAGGTCATCAATGACAGGAATGGGAAATTTGTCTTTAATGGTGAGTTTGTTGAGGGCGCGAAATTTAGGACACATGTGCCAAGAAGATTCTTTCTTCAGGACCATGACCACAGAAGAAGAATAGGGGCTCGTACTAGGGCGGATAACACCTACATTAAGAAGTTCTTGAACCATTTTCTCAATTTCATTTTTTTGGGAAAAGGGGTGACGATAGGGACGTATATTGGGAGGGAGGCTTCCTGGTATAAGGGGAATGAAATGATCATGAACACCATGGGAAGGCAGGAGTCCCTAGGGAGTGGAAAAGACCACTTGATGTTTAGAGAGGATGGATTGGAGGTCTTGCGGCACAAAGGGTGTCTTAGTTTCCTGTATGGAATGGAGTTGGGCAATAATGCCAGAATGACCTTTTTTTGCATCTTTTCCATGCGATGGGAACTAATGATCTGAGGTGAACCAGTGGTGATGCCTTGGAACTTATATTTTTGGCCCTCCTGGTCGAATTGCGCGGTTAATTCCTTGAAATCCATCAGAATGGGACCCAAAGTCCTTAGCCAGTCTGCACCCAACACAATGTCACAACCGCCCATGTCGATAGAAAACATATGATATTTGAGGTTGTAGTCACCAATTTGGAGACACACATTTTCACAACGCCCTCCACATTTCATGGAGTTGTCATTGGCAATCATGATTTGGAAATTATTGACTGCGTGGATATAACAATGATTTTCTTGGCAATGCGACGATGAATAAAATTATGGGTGCTGCCACTATCAACCAGGATGATGACCTTCCTATGCTTGATGTAACCAATTAGCTTGAGGTTTTGGGAAGCAGAGAAGCCAGTGAGAGAATTTAGGGAAATGATCAGTTCTACTTTAGGAGGGTCAGAGGGAGGGGTTATGTCCATGGTTTCAGGTGACTCAGACACAAGGGGAGTTTTAACATCCTCTTCTGAAACATCCTCTAAGATGGCCATACAAAGATTTTGTTCCTTACACTTGTGGCCTAGAAAATATTTGTCATCACAATTATAACAAAGGCCTTTGAGTTGGCGTTCAACCATTTCGGCCCTGGTCAATTTTTGGATCTTTAATGGAGTGGAGGGAGGAGTGGGATTTACTCATTTAGTGCGAGGAATAAAGGAGGGTTTCCAGTTTTGAGAAGAGACAACCTATTGTGCTTCCTTAGCTCTTTTAGTAGCCTCCACCCAACTCTGAGGTTGAGCCATGAGGACATGTGCACGAATCTCATCCTTGAGGCCATTTATAAAACATTCTTGGAAAAAAGCATCAGACATGCCCTCTGTACGAAAATCCAGTCGCTGAAAAGAAGCTATAAAGTCTTCCACTATGCCAGATTATTTCAATTTTTTCAAACGGGCTAAATGATTGGTGTCGATGTCAAAGCGTTCATAAATCTCTACCACAAAGTGTGTCCAAGCAATATACCCTCGACGAGAAGTTTTTCTCCATTTCCACCATTGCCAACGTTCTTGATCTAGATGGAGAACATCATACCAGACTTTGGCCAAGTCATCTATAATTTCGTACAAAGAGAAATGATGTTCTATTTGAGTTACCCAACCAGTGGGATCTGAGCCATCAAATTTGGTCACATCCACCCGCGGAAGGCGTAGGTCACGTTGAAAGTGATGGGGCTAAAAATTATGGGAATGAGAGGAAGTTTCAACGTTAGTATGCAAATGTGGGTCAGATAAAGGGGTATCTGTAGGGATATGTAGCTTGGTACAGATCATGGAAATGATAGATTCAAGATGGGTAGTCATGTCTTGTTTGAGTTCCTTGATTGAGACGATGATGGAGGACTGCATGTTTGTATTGATTGTGGCAATATTGGCATTGAGTTGTTTCACTTCTTGTTGGGTCTCTGTGAAATTAGATTGCAAGGTATTGAAGCGAGCTTCCAAGTCTTGGCTACGAGTATGGGCCATGATGACTAGGGAACCGAAAAGGGGCGGGTGGGGTCAAAAAATTTGCTAAAAATGATAGGTATGAATGTGATAAGGGAGAAGAGATAAATCCAATGGAATAGGTCTCAAATAATGGTGCAAAAATTTCCATACTTTTTTTTTTTTTTTTACACTTGCAGAGTTATACTCCAGTCTGAAGAATACTACAGTGATGAAATTCCCAAAAGATTAACCAAGAAGAAATGCGTAGTGATTTGGCAACTTGAACACAGTTGCGCAGCAATAGATCTTGTCTATTTTATTTTTTTGCTTTCATCTCCAAGGGTTAGGTATTAAAGGGTTCTATAGGCAGGTTTTCCCTATGCTATAGCTCTTTGATATATCTGCAGGGTCCAACAACAGTACTCGGCCCAATATATCAGGGCATTAATGAAGGAGGCTAGACCATTCCCTTAGTCGTACTACCCGACTACCCAGGTACTAGAGAGTATCTTCCTGAGTGTTGTTCTCGGTGGAACTATAGCAGTCAGGTGACCGATCGATTATCTAAAGAGGTCTTCAGGAAATCTAGGCCTATCCGTACACAAGTGTTGTCTGATGCGCTACCACTTGAAGGGGTACCAACAGGGGTTACAAGGGTGGCCAACAGATGCGCGCTTAAGAACCACTTGTATTTCCTCCATGTATGAATCCCTCAACCGCAGGTTTATGCATGTAATGATAGATCTTTGTGGCTTAAAGAAGTTGGAATACGTCTCTACCCTGAAAACAATTTAACCTACAATTTTCTGCCAAGGAAAGTGCTTTGATACCACTTGTAATATTCCAGATATAAAAAGTATGCAGAACATAAATAAAATGCTAGAAATGGAAGATGAACAACAATATAATAAGAATAACACCACAATAATACTGAAATGATAACAGATTAACACCATTAAGAGCACTTTGTTTACTAAGAGCAATGTTCACTTGTCTCTTCAAGGGGGAAACCTCCAGTCGAGCGGAGCTCTATTACAATAATATCAAAACGAGGGTTCTCATACCCTCGACTCCTATTTATACTAAATATGTCTATCAAGAGAACCATCTAGAGGAAGATCCTTCTAGAAGTGGAAGATTATATTAGGTCTTCTTACATTTGACTTATTCTACCTTATTTCAAGGCCTTATTAATATTGACCTTTATTACATCGGAATACATTGTTCTACCTATGTAAGGGGTTAGGTCCCTAACGCTCCCCATGCCTCGGGTTGTAGCATCGACCATAGGGCTTACCCTGTCCACATCTATGAAATCCCTTGCTCATCTGCAATTGCTATCTTTTGTCCGTACACAATGAGGAGTAGAAAGATGATGTCAATGTCCCCCAATTGGTAGATGAACAATTCATTATTTGTGAAATAGAAACATAGGTTGCATCGAATCTTGGGAAAGAAACACATTATTTTGTTTTTTATTCCCTTAAGGTAGGGACTAGCAACATCATTTCTATTCACCTTGTTTAAATTTCAACAATAATTTTCACAAACCAATAGCATTAATCTCTATTATTGAGACTTTCTTTCCATTTCTCCAATCCAGAGAGGGGTATGCAAGTAAACACTCTATTTAGGACCGTTTAAAAAATCCCATGGATGAGCTGGACTTTGTTCCAACCGTTTAAATTTTC
>SNQJ01S0062090.1:71643-95047 GCA_010110895.2 Picea sitchensis
TATAAATCATTTCTATGTTTTATGAATTATATGTTTTGATTATGGAGAATATAATAAAATGTCTTTGCTCATATGTTTTGAATATGGACAATGTAACAATACTTTTAATAAATAATTTATGTTTCATTCAATGTAATTTGTATTGACTTTTTTAATTAAAAGTAAAAAAATATTTGGAAGTGATGTTGAATTTTTAAAGTATAGGGTGATATTTTCATGGCATTATGTATTATCTTGTGCTTGGAGTGATAAACTAAGATTTACAAAGTAAACATTTAAGGGTTGATTTTAGGATTTTGTTTACAACAATGATGATTTCTTATACCACTTTAAAAAAAATTGTCATTTTAATACCCCAATTTTAGCATGGGTGCTACTAGTAGAAGTAATTTTCAATTTGATGGTTGATTTTAAGGTTTTGGTTTTAATGGTACCAATTGTTAACAATAAGATTTCAAATGAGCCTTAATTTTAACATTTAGGTAAAAAAAAAAACGTTTTTCTTTAGGTAACATCACTTTTGATTTAGGTGTTGATTTTAAGGTTTTTCTGAGAAACTATATGAGTTTTGAGGGCCATGCTTGAAAAATTTTGCAATTTTAACCCGGTTAGAAAAAATGGTGCTACTAGTAGCACCACTTTTTTATTTGGAGGTTGATTTTCATGTTTTTTATGCAAAAATATGGGTTTTAAGGGATAGAGTTCTTGTTTTGAGGTTGAAGTTCTCATGAAGTCGGTAACTTTGTTAACTTTACCTCAGTTCATTGCCTTGGACTTGCATCAGAATTGTTTTCCAAATTTCTTGTCCAAATGCTCTATGCCTTCCTTTGTTTGTGTGTGCTTGATCTTGTATGGACTCTAAGAGTCACTTGTGTGAAACATTGTCTCTCTTGGGTGTGTCATACCCCTTCGTGAACCCACACTCAACTGACTCATCACGCCCCTCCGTGGGCCCAATGCACCCATCCAAGCCTGTGCGCCCATCAACTACTTGTCTCTTGGAACAACATGCCCCATCCTTGGGTGTGTGCCCCTTGCCTTGTGCGTTCTCTCATGTGAATCATTGTGACTCCTCGAGGGTGTGTCAATTGGGTCATCCAAACTCTCTAGTGCACCCATGTTGTTGAGGGTAGATGAATCCACTTCTTGGGAATGTTCCCAAGTTTCCCCGCCTTTGACCAAATGCAACCCAAGCCTTTGTCAATCATTCTAAGAAAAGTAAGGTGTATCCCCCTTGGTTCCACACGCCACCATCGCACGCCTAAGGTGCTCCTTCTCACACCCAAATTTATTGTTTCTACTAACTGGTCCCTTATTCCTTGTGCTCTTCATCTGTTAAGTTGTCAAATCTTCCTAAGGAGAGCGCACGCTCGATGGGTGTCGTGGGAGACCTTACATCCTACCCCACTCCAAGTTGTTGTTGTCCCTAAAAACATATGTTGATTTCCATGGCTTCTCTTCCCCATCTTTGAATCTCGTCACTACTCAACGAATGTTTTTTCCTCAACTGTTGTTGTCAAGAAAAACTCTCCTCGAGGATTTCTGCAAAGTGTGCCCAAGTGTTGGATGCCCTTTACCCATGATGGCTTCGATACTTTGACTCTGGCATTTATATTTCATGTCCATTGGATCCTCTCAAGTTTTGAACTAGTTGGGTGATCAGTCAAGTTGTTGCATTCATCGCTAGAGAATGCACGTCTCCACATCCAATACAATATTTTTTATCTGCCTCATTGTCGTCTTGTCCAACTTTTCTTGGTCTTGTTGAGTCTCCCATTTCAATCTCAACCTGTTTATTTCAATTAGTCAAACCCCTTCAATTCTGGATAAGGTCCTACCTCTTGCCTCAATTTGGCAAGCTGCCTCCACAACCCATCTTTTGTTTCACAACTTCCATGCTTGAGTCTTTCAGTGACACCTCCATAGGGCATCACCATTCGTGTTGCTTTCTCCCGACAACATGTCTATGTATTTTTGTTTAGCAGGAAGAGTTTATCCAATATCCACCACCAAGGCTATTGGCATACGTCGTGTCTGATTTGTGCTTTGTGCACAAGTATTGCATGACCAAATGAACTTCCTTCGTTGTGCATCCCAACTCCTCAAGTCGTTCTGTCGTAAGTTGGAAGTCGTATATCCCCATGGATTTCCTACCAAAGTTCATGATCGTTTTTGGGTGTAAGTCTTCAACTCCTACCTCTTATGCGCCCGTCTCAAAATCAGGTTGAGTAAGTGCCTCACGCATTGTCCTGACTAAACTCTTGGAGTCTCTATGGTGGGTCAGTCTAATACCAAATCCTACACAACATTCACAACCCGTTTTTGATAACTATACACTCAGTGATGTCCCCCCTGCTCCTCCATAGAAAGTGAAGAGTCCAATTGTCTCTTACACTCACGTTCATGGTTTTGTGAGTCCCTCAACTGACCAACCTTCCCCAAGGTTGTCTTCACCAAAGTCTTTGTCACCATTAATTGTTGTTCTTCTTGCCCCAAACTACTCAAAGATGTTGCAATGTGGATGACTTATTATTGTTGTGTCACATTGCAAGGATTGTCGGTGATCGCACTAACTCCTTCTACCAACCTAATCACATAAATCCTAGGCATCCTCCCGATATTCCTCTTTGTCATTAAGGGTGCGCTAGGTGTTCTGGCCTTGTCCCAAAATACTAAGAAACTTTCATGAATGAGTGGAGTTTCTTTGGAAAGTCTAATAAAGTCCAAGCCTAAGATCATTGCATGATCTTCCAATGGATCTACCAACAAATCCATGTTTCCAAACCACTCACCCACTCTCAATGGCGTTGAACGAACAATCCCTGTCATGTCATCGACATTGATGTTGACTTCAACACTTTACATGTTCTAGTGCAACTCTTAGGTTTGTGATCAAGATACTTTGTGAATTGTTCACTCACAAAACTATGAGTTTCCCCAGTTTCAACCAAAGTTTCCATCTTCAACCCACTTATTGTTGTGTCCGCAAAGAAAATCCCTTCAATTTATTCACTTTGTGAAAATTGTCCTTGACCTCTTGTATTGAACTCTTGCATGTGTTCCACCAATGTTTCCATGACTTCACTCATCTCTTCCATCGATTTTTGTATTTGAACCATCTTTGCCAAGGGTTCTGACTCCTCCACTGTTGGTGTCTGTCGAGCCTCCTCCTCAACCAATAGAGCCAACTTCCCTTGCATTGGACACTTCCTCATAAAATGATTTTGTGAACAAAGGTAGCATTAAATCAGCCTACCTTTCCTCATGAGTGGTCTGGGATGATCCTTTGTTGTTGTGCTACCTTCATGTTGGATTCTCTCCTCCCCGAGTGTTCCCAATGCAATCGGTGTCAAAATCTCATTCTCAGACTTTATCTGTGCATCATATTCATCCATCCTCTCCAAAGCCTCTTGTAGTTTCTCGAATCGTTGAGTTACATTATCTCTCTTGACCTTCCAAGATTCGTCATATGCACCATCCATCTCGCTACTTGACCCTCATCACTTGGTCTGCTCAAGAGATTTTTGCAACTCCTACGCATTGTCCCAAGTCTACATTGATCCCTACGATAATCTACACATCCAAGTGATCAATTCACCCTCACAAACTTAACCCCTGGTCTACGCATACACATAGGACTGGGCTCAAATTACATGTGATAGAACAACCCACTTTTATGAACCATTCACCAAGGTCTTCACCCAACTTCCTCTACATTTGGGTCTGTGACAAGTTCTGTGGTGGTCCTACGTTCGTTCACCTTGCCCAAGTGCTTGGTTCACCCTCAAACTCTACACTTGTATTGCTTAAGGGGTGCACCCAAGTCTGCTCACAAGTCATGGATTCATCTACAACTCGATCTTGTCACACCAATTATGTGCTCAGGTTGCTTCTATGATGGTTCAGTCTGTTGAACCCTCACCAAGCTTGTGCCTATACTACTTCACCAATAAGTGCACCCCTCCACAACTTTTATTGCTACATTAGTGGAGAAGAGCTAAATCTACTCTGATACCACATGTCACGAAGGTGACAACGTGGTGAATAGTTCACCAAACTATCTTTCAAGTTTTCTATGATACCACCTATCATGAATATGACAATGTGGTGAAGAGATCACCAAACTATCTTTCAAGTCTACTCTGATACCACCTGTCGCGATCCCACAATACGCCTAATTAGATCTTGCAATCGTTCACCTAAAGAGGGCATGCGACACCGTGACAGTTCTTACTTGGTTTCTTGGGACACTAACAATACTTCGTACCAACTACGCCTCTTCACCTAGAGCATAACCATACTCCGTTCTAGGCTATCAACTAGTCACACTCCTACTCTAGTGCAACTCTTGCTTACTTAGACAATTGTTAACATAGTTTAACACTTGGTCTTATTTAACCATACATTCCATGAACATGAGAATCCAAGAGAACAATTGTGGAACATATAAAGACAAACACAAATATAGTGTGGGCGTTGGTGTTATTTAAGCATATATTCCATGAACATGAGAATCCAAGAGAACAATTGTGGAACAAACGAAGAGAAACACAAATATAGTGTGGGCACCACAAATTGTGCCTACCACTCGACCAAGTCTTTGTTTTTGCAAAATAGTCACAATATGAGAACTATTGGATCAATTTACAAATTTTTCAAAGTCACATGACTTGTCTCACTTCACAAATACACTCAAGAGAAGATTCATCACACGAAGACTCTTCATTTCAACTGTCTCCGCAACCACTTGTGATGCACCTCAGACGTGCCTACAACTGTAGACTTGTTTCCCCTTCATTTTTGTAGGCTTTCACCAAGATAATATAGAATTCGGTTTTTCCTCACACATGCCTCCATAGACCTATGTTTCCAGACTTCCCCAAAACCTCCCAAAGTGTCCAACTCTTGGCTACTTGTCTTCCATCTTGGAAACTTTGCCTCATTTCGTTGCATCAGACTTTCCTCAGACTTGTTCTCCAAATCTCTTGTCCAAATGCTCTACACCTTCCTTTGGTTATGTTCCCTTGCTCTTGTATGGAATCTAAGAGTCACTTGTGTGAAACGTCATGTTTCTTGGGTGTGTTTCCCCTCTTCATGAACCCAGAATCAACAGACTCGTTGCACCCCTCTGTGGACCTGATGCACCCATCCAATCCCACACACCCATCAACATTTTTTCTCTTGGACCAACACACCCCATCCTTGGGTGCGCGTCCCTTTCCTTTTGTGCTCTCTCATGTTGATCATTGTGACTTCTCATGGATGTGTTGATGGGGTCGTTCAACCTCTTCAAGTGAGAATGGGTCCACACCTTTGGTATGCTCCCAAGTTGCCCCACCCTTGCCCAAATACAACCCAAGTCTCCATCAATCATTCTAAGGAAAGTAAGGAGAGTTCCCCCATGGTGTTGCACATCATCATTGCGTGCCCAAGATGCTCCTCCTCACACCCAAATGTCTTCAATTTCCCAACCAATCACTTCTTCCTTGTGCTCTTCATCTGTTCCGTCGTCAAATTTGCCCAAGGAGCATGTGTTCTCAGTGGGTGTCATGGGAGACCTTATAATATGGATATTGTAAGGGGCCTTACTCAAGGACTTTACATGGAATTGAAAAGTATACAACAGACAAGAAATATGGAAGTAAACTTTATGCATTAGCACACTAATTCATAACAACAATACATATCAAAGGAGTTTGAATTCTTTATCTCTATAAGAGTTCCTAATGCTCAACAAAATGACTAAGACCTCTAGGGATATCCCCTAACTTATATTTATACTAAAATAATAAATTAATCAACTCTTCAATCAGTCCTTTATTGAAGGGATTATGTCTCCAAGATCCATATGCTCACAGACCTATGTTCTAGGGATCAAATCCCTTCTTGGACTACCCTCTCTTAGTCAACAATTAGAATGGATAATGCAGGATTTTTTGCCTTGGGTGATTGAAGGCTCGGCAAGCCTTTGGATTTTGGTGAGGGGACACAATCCCTCTTTCTTCTCATGCAATGTTGGAGTAGGCCCTCCTTGAACTCAACCTTCTTGAAGCATGTATTAGTGTATCCCTAGACATGCATAAAAATATGAAAACCATAGCTAAACTATGGCACAACACACACTCAATCATCCAACTCATTCCATAATCAATCAATTGTTCAAAACCCAACACAATTATATTAATCATGGTCAAGATAAGTTTATGAAGTGCAAATGTGGCCAAAATATCTCAAAAGTTGGTCTCGTGATGTTGTAATTAGGAGGCCCATCATCATCCCATAGCTTAGACTTTTGCACACCCTTGTGCAAACAAAAAAGGTAATATAACTATTGATGCTACCTCCTCTTGCTAATATATTGTTGTTGGTGTCTGCGAACCTACCTCAAATCACATGCCACATATTGGGTGATGGCACCCTTGCCACAATACCCAACGTCTTTCTTCACTTCCTTCCATTCTTCCCTCTCCTTCTCCTCATACAATGTTGGTGGTGGTGAAGGGTGTGGAAGGAGAGGTGGGTTGAACCTCAATGCAAACCAGTTTAACTTAAGTTTTCTCAATGAATTTTTGCATGGTTGGGCCCTAAACAGAGGAACTTGCAAGTTACTAGGTGAATGAGGTTCAACCCTTATGATATCATGTAGTAATGCATGCCATATTCTTTGGCATGCATGGGTTGCCTCTTCTTCTGAAAGCCTAATGGTATCCTCGAAGTGCGCAATTCCCCTTGTTTGCTTCTCCTCAAAGATAGGATCAAGCTCTAAATTATATGTGAGGGTCATGTGATTAGCAATGCGCTCTTTTGGAAACTTTAACTTTGATCCACAAGGGCTATTTAGTTCTTCTTCCTTTTACCTTTGTAGCTCAATTTTCCTCAATTCCTCGTGGTGGATCAAAAAAGATAGAGCTTTTCCCATTCAAATCATTTAGAACTATTGTGTTAAAATCAACATAGATGATCGCCTCAATATCTAGTTATAATATCTAAATAGTCCAATGAGAGGATAAAAGAGAGCAAGTATTAACAAAATGGGTAGTAGTAGCATAATGGAATAGAGAGTGGTGTGAGAAGGGAAAGATGAAGGAAAACCCCAAGGCTAGTGCCTAGTAAATCTTAGGCAAACATAGTCAAGGAAGATCATTCTAAAGAGGGCTATCTTGTGAATAATTAAGGAGGAAAGAGTTGAAAATAACACGCCACGATCAACCTTATTAGTGATAGAAATAACTATAGAAATGAGTCTTGGAGAGCCGTATTAGTGCTACTCTTCGACAAGTTGATGAAGGTGTCAACCTACAATGATATATTAATTATAACAACAACTTGTTTCATAGTGAAGAATTGATATATGTAGAAATATAATAGAAAAAGGAAACAAGAAGGAGAATAACCATACATTATTCTTATCCAAATGGTAAATTCTCCATTACAAGGCCTTCACAACTCACTCTTTGCAAGAGATTCCTACAATTATCCAATAACATTAAAAGCATGCAAAAATTACACCTCACACATGATAGAATGATACCTCCTATCAACAATCTTGTGTGTCATTCTGAAAATCATGCCATGTGATGAAGACAAAAAAAATTATACTCATACCATATGAGGGGGTAACAAAACCAATTAGAATTAAAGTATATGCAAATCCATGTATATTAAATATACTTGCTTGTGTGATGTGCATGAGCCTTGAGGAGAATTGACCACCATTGTGTAGAGAAATCTTGTCTACCTATTGTTGTTGGATTTTTGAAGCAAAATCAAGTTTCAACAGTAGAATTCAAGTAACAGAAAGGAGGTAGGATATACAATAGCACCTTATATATATATATATATATATATATATATTCCATGATTTTTTAATATTTCAAATAGAATAATTGACCATCATTGTGTGGAGAAATTGTTCTTGCCTGCTGCTATTGGAGATTTGAAACAAAATTAAGTTTCAAAAGAGGAATTCCAACATCAAAAAAGGAATAGGGTCTAAAATAGCATATTTACTTTAGATATTACATGTTTTGTAAATATTTCATACCATTTTGCAAAAGCATTCCCTCTTAGTGTCTCCAACTCATGGGTGTCCTTCCTTTACACCCTACATACTCATTGCAAAAGCACAGACATGAGAGAATAAACACTATAGAGCTTCACTATGGACTACATTAATATATCAAATACAAACAACATAACAATGAGTGTTTACTGAACCAGACAAGCATCATATTGTAGCATCGCTTTATTGATACAAAAATGTGCAACAAGAATCCTGCCTGCAAAATATTGCAATGCATTATATTTATTCTATTACTATATTATCTAATTAGTAGGTGGGACCCCTTAGAGAAACCATATTAAGTTTATTTCACTCATTTTTGTTTAAGAAAGAAATGCAGCTTGCAAACAAATGACTTGATTAGATTACAGTTTTGTATTCTATCAAGAATGCTTTCTTCGAGAACGATCTATAATGCTCCTCATCCTCATATTCCGTTAAATATATCGTCGCCATGTTCTAAAAGGAAAAGAAAAAGGGGAAAGACCTATTGTGCTAGATTTATTCTACTTATGATTATAAAGTTTTAAATTTTTGTTGGCTTGTGACATATTAAAAAGGATGGTTAAGTTTCATTGGATGCACATACATGTCATTTAACAAAAATAATATCATGTTAAGTTTGCAATACCATACGGGGTTGTTGTGAATTCAATTTGTAATAAAGTTCACATATCATATGGACACCATATAACATATTGTTTGATTGTTTAGGTGGTATCGTTGGTGTATTAGGTGTCGAAAACTTGTATTATTTGTGAATGTGGTATATAAATAGTTTGGGATATGTAAGATTGTGAGTCTGTTAGTTTTCAATGCATGGTACTGAACTCAATTTTGAGTTTGAGCTGGCGATTGAGTGTGTTCCACCGTGCAATGTTTGATTGGTTATCATGGAAAGGTTGGTGGGTTTTGGTTCTGTCAAAGCAATATGAATTAAAGAGGAATTAATGCACTCTCCGTTGGGTTTCTTTCCTGAGGTATACCACCTTTTTGCAATGTCACTTGTTTGGAAATGCTTTGTTGATGTTAGTCGAGGGTTTTGGATGCTAAATATTGTATTGGTGGTTGGATAACGATCTATGATTGTTATTTCGTGGTTATTTAGTCAACTTAGAGAGGTATGGACATTTTTTACTCTTCTGGCATCAACATGCTACTCTTCTCAAATAATTTTGAATATTGGCTCAAGCTCAATTGCATGTTGTATGTGTGTTATGAGTGTGACTTTGTGTTGTGCATGTATATTTATGAGACTGTGAATGGCGAGTTATTATTTGTTTTGGGTTAATATGAAATAAAACAATCATTGGGTTTCGAACAACAATGATACTTGTGACTTGGGTTTTGCATTGTGACTTATGATACAATTTGGTTTTAAAAGAAAAAGGGAATTTCGAATGAAGTTACAGATTTCACTAGTGTTGAATACATTCTTGTCTTGCTTATATGGGTTTGTTATGGTTATGGCATGTTATCGTGCACCACTGATGTCTTTTTAAATTTGTTATGAATTTTGTTTTCAAAACAAAACAAAACGGAAGAAACAATATACACTATCAAATTATCATTTCAATTGTTCAAAAGGAAATATCAATCAATTATTTGTGCTCATTGTAATGGTAGCCCAGTTTGTTGTGGCAATTATTTGAGGCATATGAATGGGTTTCAGACTGGTTTCAATTTGACATACATATTGCTGGTATCCACTTGCAGTTAATGGGCTATGGTTTTATGATTCTAAAAGGATTTGAAATCTAGAGTTTTGACTTTCCTTACTCTATTTTTGGGATTCAACAATAATTTTTGAGTTATTATGAAACCTTGCATTTAGTTTTCTTGATTTTGTCATCAACATTTGGGTATGCTTGTTGATCTCCAATTTTGCAAATAATTATATACACAGAACAATATTGGAAATGTTGTATGAAATTGATAAGCCTCTGTGTAGTCAGCATCATACTTTTGGGCTTGTAGTTGATTGGCATATTCATTTCAAATCTCGTAATTTACGAAATTTTCAAAAGAAATCCCTACTTTAATGATACCCAGTCTTCGACGGTTATTTAATTTCCAATGAACAATATATATGGCAACTCAAGGACGAGATTTACTCTTGTACTCCGTTGGATTAATATTAGATTGGATTCATCACGTTCTTATGATGAATTCTATGGATTAAGTATGTTTGGTAAAACAAAGTTAAAATGGTCATATTTTAAAAGAGTTTAGATTTGGTTCTTTTTACAAGAATCTATAAAGAAGAATTTTCCATAATGTTTGTTAATAAATTTTGATTAATGAATTAGGTGTCAAATAATCAAAGGGCAAAAAAGTACAGGGTTGTATTTTGAGGCTTGGAATTAATCACATTAGTTGATGATTGATAGATGATAAGTTGTCTACAGAAAAGAACATTGATCATTTTCATCTCCCGTCCATAATTTCACTTTACGCAAATCATAAAGCCCTCATTTTTCCCAAAAACATTTTATTATTCCCATGTTATGTTCTAAAGGAAAATGTGATTTTATAGAGGCCCTGTAATTTGGAAAGATTGATAAAAGGAAATTGAATTGGAAAAGTAAGTAATATTGATGAAATCCACAGTTGAGTATGGAATTTGATATGATTATAAAAGTTGATTTTTGGGTTGATAATTAATCTTGTTTAGAACAGTAACCATTGTTTCCTTTTCATGCATTCCACTTTTCATTCATTAAAAATCCAATCACATCCCATATTTCATCAAATATCCATGTTCTAAATGATGACAATTTTGAATTAAAGTCAACATAATGATTATGATTGATACATGCAGAGTAATGGATTGATTGAATGGATGCTAGTGTGTGAACTGATAAGAGTCAATATTTTAAATTTATCTTTAGGAAAGTAAATTGATGGTTGATTAGTCTTTCTGGTTTCATATTATGATCTAAGTTTGCTCTCAAACAATGAGTTTTTTTAGAAGATGAAGGCATGACAGGGGTAGAGGCAGAGGAAGAAACAATTTTTGGCAAAGAGGCAACATGAGACCAAGATTCTCCATTCATTTTGATGCAGATCCTCAAGAGTTGAATCAACTATTTCAAGCTAGGTTCTTTAACTTAGTTGGCCAAGGAGTGTTTCAGCCACATCTTAGACCATAAAGGCCTTCTTATCAACCTCACCCAAGTTTTTCTAATGTCCATGTTCCAACTCATGTGTCCCTCCAACCAGAGGTTCATATCAATGATGGCTGGTAGGATACTGTTCATTCCCTTGTAGTTCATCATGATGGCCAACCCACAGTTTCATTGTCATGTCCACCTCCACCTCCACTCAACCAACTTTCCATGCAGATTGATTATATTGCATCCCATGTTCAGTCCTCACATGCAAGAAAAAAACTCAAGACAACCATCCATGAGCCTATGTCAAGCAAAGGTAAAAAAGAGATCACTCATTCTAAGTCATCTAATGATTCCTCTCAGTCATTCACCTCAGTGAAGTTCATCCCCAGGCATCCAATCATCCACACACTCAGAAGGTCCACTCAACAAACAAAGTAGGAAAGGAAACAAGCAGTGAGAAGAAGCAGATTGCTTCACACAGTAAATATGGCTTTTGACATTTCATGTTTGTTTCTGGTGGTGGACAATTTGTTTATGTTTTGACTTTTTTGGACAACTTGATACTATTATATTAATTTTTGGACAACCAATCAATAAATTTTTTTTCGTGGTGGAAAATACATTTTATTTATTTGGTATATATATATGGATTGTTTTGGGAGACACGAGGGGGCAATAAAGTGATTGTTTATGTATATGCTTGATGAGGTGGCATGATTTATTATTTAAATAAATTATGGAACAATAAGGAGGAAATCAAACTTAAAAGGGATTTAAAGAATTAAGGGTCCCACCTATTAGTTATTATTTATTAAACCCTTTTATCTATTATTATTATTTAGTATTTGTCCCTAACCAGTATTAAGTCATTTATGACTTAACTAAAGGTAGTTTGAAACTACCACAATTTATTTTGAGGAAGATAAAAGTTGATCAAAGGAATGGACAAAAAGAAGAGAGAGAACAAAGAAATAAATTTTTGATAAAGGTCTGCTCTTAAACTTGTGAGATTAATTACTTTCATTCATTCAGAGTTATTATAGGGTCTTAAACTTTTTGTTAATACCAGGGTATTATTGAAGATAGAAGGATTCAAAGTTTGAGATACATTATTCAAAAACTTATTCTAGAAATGTTGATCACTTGATCTTGGTAGTCTGTGTATTCTGATATGTTCATGAAAAAAATTTCATCATTGATAGGAAATATTTTGCAGAGTCAGTAGATGATAATTTTGTGGCTAAGTTGATCCAGATTTCTAGTCTCAGTCTTAACTTATTGTTAGTCTTTTTGTATGTTTCACATCGAAGATCTCTAAATCTGATATTGTTCCTTACCCTCACAGGGGTTTGAAAAGAAGGTTATGATTGTAACTTGGAGTGAAAACAATAAAATTGCTTGTTGATTTTGATCTCACATGTGTATTCTCTAATATTACTTTCAGATTTGTATTTCATTTGTTCCTTAATTCTCAAACACAATCCATATATATTTTTACTTTCTTCTTTTGCACAGTTTAATTATTAAAAACGACAGTGTTGGTTCCTTGTACTTATTACTTGAGAATCAATCGATAATTTTGTTTAAGGCTATAAACCCCAGGTGATAATCCCAACTATCTTACCCTATCCAAGTAAGATTCGAAAATGTTGGAGTGAGGTTACTCATACCTTTTCCTCAACACACTTATCAACAATGTGAAGGCCACCTCTGTCACAACCAACATAGTTCAGGGAGCTCTTATGGAATGTAATCAACAATGTGTTTGTAGAAGAGGATTGACCATTTCACCTTGAAAATATTTCCAAAAATGGTTGCAAACACACAATATTCTTCTATTTAGGATCCTTTCAGAAAAGATAGAACAACTTGTTATGAACTTTTACCTTCTTTTGTTTTGTGAACTCCATCCTTTTAAACATGTTTGCACCTCATCTTTAAGGCTTGCTACCTTTGGTACATCCAATCTCTATTTCTAACCTCATTTCTTGAATGGACAACCGTTGCTTGTGATAAACATAACAATCTAGTCCCTATCCTTCTCAACCTTCACCAAATCCAAAGATAAAAAATGTATGATCATGTCTTTCCATCTTTCACTCATCGCATAGTGTTTTAACATATGAATTATGAAATTAATTAAACATTCATAAGAAGCAGAATATTACAACATGTGGAATTGTAAAAATCATTGAACATCCTTATGACACGGATTAACTTTATTGTGTATTGCATGCAATATTCATGAGTTCCACGAGTATCAATGTTGGTCATATTGGCTTTATGGGGTTGGAACATGGGCTTTTATTGACATGAGTTGTGCAATATTTCCATATGCATCGAGACTAAGACTACTTATTCTACCTATCATGTTTGAAGGACTATGTTCATGTGGTGAAGTTGTTGAGGTGCACAATAATAAAATATGAGCAAAAGACACATGTAATTACCTCACTATTAAGAATAAGATTTCAAATGAGTCATAGTTTTAATGTTTAGAAAAAAATATTTTGCTTTAGGTAACATCACTTTTGATTTAGGTGTTAGTTTTAAGGGTTTTCTGAGCAACTATATCAGTTTTGAATGCCGTGCTTGAAAAATGTTGTAATTTTAACCAATTAGAAGAAATGGTGCTATCGGTAGTGTTATCGCACAATTTGTACTTGTCCCAAATGGAAAGGCTAAAGGAGGGAAAATTGGCATAACATGAGGTTGTCCTATCACTGTCACCTTAATAAGACACCTCTTTCTATTTAGGGATGATAGCCTACGGGAGACGTCCCCGATGACCTAGGGGTTTGAGAAGGCAAAGGTTAAAGTGACATTAAAAGATATCCCCTCTCACAAGTCACACCGATCAGAAAGTCCCAAAGTTTTAATCAATGAAGCAATGATATGCTTAGATGTACCTGCCCAGAACAAAGCAACAAGAAAACAATATCTTTTGCAAGTACAATTTGATTTTAGTGCTTCATAAAACCTTGGACTTGTCAATAAAAGTAATAAGTTGATGCAAGATGAAGCAAACAGAATTTTATAACAGAAATGTATAGAAGATGATAGGTTCACAATAAATTCCTTAAAAATAGCTTCACAATGACCAAAATAATAACCCAACAATAGAAATATACTAGCACTTGTCATAAGCTAATTAGGCAATGTAAAAATCAACTTTTGCAATTGCTTTTAAGTGCTTTTACTGATGTAATAATTGGATGTAGCTCACTTTTGTAACAATAGAAATAAGGTTAGTGAATTAGTCTAATATAGGGTTAGGAAAGGTTAGTAGGTTGTTTGAGGTAAAAGATTTAAGGATTGGTTTCATCAATCAATCAAATTCAAGGTCTAAATCGGTGCCTTTTAGGGCTAATGGAGTCACTTTGCAACAACAAACTTGAAGGAAACAAATGATAATGTAAGAGCTAAGGACAAAGAAGTTTGATGATTGAGGTGTTGGTAACCCAAGGCATCAATCAACAAGCCTTAGAAGGAAAACAACTACTAGGAAGTAGGTAACCCTAGGCCCTAGCGGTTTTCCTTCTTCTTTAGCTCAAGCTTGAAACAAACAATGGCTTGATGAAGAAAATGATACTAGAGTGTTGTAATGGTACGACTCTAGTACAATGCTTCAAAGGTAGGGTTTCTAGCATAATCTAGTAGGTGAAAAGTTGTTAAGACAAGGACAATAACATGTGCTTGTTCTCCTAGGGTTTTAAGCTAGCAATTTCATAATCTTGGAAAAAATGCAAAGTAAATGTACCATAACCATTCAAAGAAAAGAAGGATTGCAAAAATTCGCTTACATCCACCAAGAATAATCTAGCAATAAACCTAGTTGAAGACCTTTCACCAAGAATAATCTAGCAATAAGCCTAGTTGAAGACCTTTCACCAAGAAAATGCCAAAAAACACCAAATTTAGCCTCCTCCAAGAAGTGCACCTAAAATTTCAGCCAATAACCCTTAAGTAGGGTGCAAATTTCATACCTCACTTAGTGAGTGAATGAAATGATGAAAAAATACAAGGGGAAAGTCCCCTATTTATACAATGAAAATGACCTTTAATTACAAAATTAGATAAAAAAGGATGACATGGCAAGTTACATCAAATATCCAGTTTTTTACATAAATTTGACAAATTAAACTATAAAACATGCAAAAGGGGTGATGTCATGCCCTTCTAGGGTGACGTTGGGCCTCCTAGGTGAGACGTTGGCCTCCAGGAGAAAACCGTTAGTCCTTCCAAGGTCTATGGATCATGTCACACGTGCCACTTGGCACACAACTGCCTCCATCATGTCCATATGACATTGAGTGACGTCGAGGGTCACAGAGGTGATGTCATGGGCCTTCCAAGGCCAACGTTCAATGGGAAAGGCAAGACCCCCCTGGGTCCAGGCCTGCCAAGCTGTCTCTAGTGAAACATCCTCCTCTCTCTTTGGTGCAAGCCTCTAGTATACGTCTGCCCCTGGCTGGGGTCTCAGCATCCATCTGGTGGGATTTTAGCCCTATGGAGGTCTGAGCTAATCATCTCTCCATCAGTACCTTTCCATCAGGTGTGGTCCCGTAACAAAAAAAAGTACGCCCTCCATGGGATCATAATTCACAGGGATCATAGCAATGTCAATCATATATGATAATCAAGCTACCCAAACATGTGCATAAAACCCCCCTTTCCCAGACAAGTGCTCAAAGACATTGTGCTATTCTACAAGCCAGGTTTGGAGAGGGTTTTAGGACGTCCTATTGGGATAATTCTCCTTATATGTGGGATGTTTTTGTTGATATTATGGTAGCTTCGAGGGGTATTTACCTCCACGTGTAAACCTGACGAGAATAGAATACTCCGGAAAGCAAGAAGAAACCTTAATGAGTTGGCTAATAACCCTAGAAGACATGTTGACTCAAGAGGATAATTTATATTAGGTTATTAGCCTCCAAGAGAAGAAGTTGGCTAGAAGAATTAATATATACTGAACAGACAGATACCCAGAATGAGAAGTCAACCCAGGTAGTTAGCCAGAATTAGTATAAATACAGGAGGCCAGTTCTCATTCTAGCAGGGCAGTCTCAGAATTGCAGAGCAGCAACTTGTGTGCACTGTAGTGCCCAGTCTTATGCGCAGGTTTGAGGAGAGCTGCCATGGCAGTTGTTGCAGCTAGCAGATCACGTTTGGCTTGGATTATCTCTTGGCTAGGGTTTGGACTATCTGATCATCTCTTGTTGATGTGCTATCCTTGGGGAAAGGTGCACTACCTTTTGTTTGGCTATCTAGCCTAGGGTTTGCTTCTGGAATGATTCTCTATCAAGGTTAAGGTGCTCAGAGGGTGGCTTTGGCCTATCGTTGGGTGACAATAGTGATATTGTCAATGGTAAAATGAGCACATCCATTATATTCTAACAGTTTCCAGGTGAAGACCAATCCAGGTCATGTAAGTGGATGAGATGGTATGGGGATGTTTGGGAAAATGGGTGCAGTGATGATAAGGAAATGTATGGCTTACCTGTGGGTGCCTCTGAAGAGGGTGAGCTGCACCTTGTCATGGATGCAAATGTTTCCAAGCCCATTCAATGCATTTTTACATTTTTATCTTATTGCTTTTTCTTTCAAGAGAATAGTTGGGGGACACTGCCCTGGCATGGTGACCAGTGGTGATAGTGTTACCCACAGGCATTTCACAGAGATGAGAAGGTTGGATTGTGATGAGACCCCATTTCTCCTGGATATGCCACTAAGAGCCACTACCCTGACATGGTGACCAACTGGTTGGTAGTGTCATACCGCTACATGCCCATGGACCTAATAGGTTGGCTTGTGATGAGACCCCCTATCCTCCAACTAGGGCTTGACTTTATTTATTTTATGGGTCCCTCCATTTCTTGCTGAGAAGCCTTTTATTGATTTCTCAGGGATCCCTGGGCAAAGCATTTGAAGGTTTTGTTCTTTTGTCTTTTATATTTTTCCAGCTACTTTTACCCTCTGGGCCTTTAGCCCCTTCTTCCCACAAGGAAAGGTACAACCCTTTACTATATTGGAAAACCCAATGCCCAAACCAATGCAGGGGATGGATGAGATGGAGGATGATGAAAAGTGATAAGAATGGTGGGAATGGACGATGGCCTTTCATGAACCCAGCCAGTGGAAACTCACTCCTAAGGGAACCAAGTTGCTAGGGAATTTTGTCATCCCCCCCAGGTATGGACAAGTCAAAAGGCATAACGTCCAAGCAAATGTCATGAAGCAAAATGAATTAAATGCACATATTCATATTTTTGAGAATCAGAGTGACACATACCATGATACCCAGACTCATTACCTCATGGAGCAAGACCCATTGTTGTTGAAGGACCAGGCCAATGGGATGGATGTTGTTGTTGTTGACATAATGGAGGCGTTGAAGAAGAAAGATGGGCCCTCTAGGGCCAGGCTCAAGTCAATATGGCTCTCGGTATTCCATGTCTAGGACTCATGGGCCTCGAGACATAATCTCCTTAGTTATCCCTAGGCTAGGGGATACCAGGTAGCACCACTTTTTGATTTGGGGGTTGATTTTCATGTTTTTTATGAAAAAATATGTGTTTTAAGGGCTACAATTCTCATTTTAAGGTCACAGTTCTTGTTAAGTTGGTAACTTTGTTAACTTTTCCTTAGTTCATTTCCTTGGAATTGCCTTAGAATTGTTCTCCAAATCTCTTGTCCAAATGCTCTACGCCTTCCTTTGGTTGTGTGCCCTTGCTCTTATATGGACTTTAAGAGTCACTTGTGTGAAATGTCATGTCTCTTGGGTGTTTCGTACCCCTTCGTGAACCCACACTCAACCGAATCGTCACGCCCCTCTGTGGACCTAGTGCACCCATCAATCGTTTGTCTCTTGGAATGATGCACCCCTTGCCTTGTGTGCTCTCTCATGTGAATCGTCGTGACTCCTACTGGGTGTGTCGATGGGGTCATCCACACTCTCTGGTGTGTCCATGTTGTCGAGGGAAAATAGATCCACTTCTTGAGCATGCTCCCAAGTTGCCCTACTCTTTCCCAAACTCAACTCAAGCCTCTGTCAATCATTCTAAGGAAAGTAAGGTGTAGCCCCCTTGGTTCCACACATCACCATCACGTGCCCAAGGTGATCCTACTCATACCCAAATCTCTTCATTCTCCAAACTGGTCGCTTCTTCCTTGTGCTCTTCGTCCGTTCCATCTATGAATCTTCCCAAGGAGCACACACGCTTGGTGGGTGTTGTGGGAGACCTTACATCCTCCCCCACTCCAAGTTGTTGTTGTCCCTAAAAACATCCATTAATTTCCATGGCATCTTTGCCCCATATTTGAATCTTGTCACCACTCAATGACTGTTGTTTCCTCAACTGTTGTTAACAAGAAAAAATCTCCTCGGGGAGTTCTACAAAGTGTGCCAAAGTGTTGGATGATCTTGACCCATGATGGATTCAATACTTCGACTCTGTCATTTATGTTTCATGTACATTGGATCCTTTGAAGTTTTGAACTAGTTAGGTGATCAGTATAGCTGTTGCATTCATCACTAGAGAATGCACGTCTCCACATCCAACAAATGCTTTTCTATCTTCCTTATCGTCATCTTATCCAACTCTTCTTGGTCATGTTGAGTCACCCATTGCAATCTCAACTTGTTTGTTTCAATTATCCGAACCCCTTTGGTTCTGGACAAGGTCCTACCCCTTTATTCAATTTGGCAAGTTGCCTCCACAACCCATTTGTCATTTCACAACTTCCCTGATTAAGTCTTTCGGTGACACCTCTACTAGGCATCACCATTCATGTTTCTTGCTCCTGGCAACACGTCTTTGTCTCTCTTTTTTAGCAAGAAGAGTGTACCCAATAGCCACCACCAAGGATATTAGCATACATCGTGTTTGATTTGTGCTTCGTGTGCAAGTATCACATGACCAAAAAAATTTCCTTCGATTTTCATCCCAACTCCTCAAGTCGTTCTATCATAAGTTGGAAGTCTTATATCCCCATGGATTTCCTACAAAATTTCACGATCGTTGTTGGGTGTTGGTCTTCAACTCCTACCTCTTCTACATCCATCTCCAAATCTAGATGATTAAATGCCTCCACGCATTGTCCTAACTCAACTCTTGGAGTCTTTGTGGTAGGTAAGTCTACTGCCCAATCCTCCACAACATTCACAACCTGTTGTTGATAACTATCCACTTGGTGATGTCCCCCTACTCCTCCATAGAAATTTAAGAGTCCAAATGTCTCTTACACTCACGTTCATGGTTCTGTGAGTTCCTCAACTGACCAACCTTCCCCATGGTTGTCTTCATTGAAGTCTTCGTCATCGTCAATTGTTGTTCTTCTTTCCTCGGACTACTTGGAGATGTTGTGATGTGGATGACTTCTTATTGTTGTGTCATGTTGCAAGGCTTGTTGGTGCTCCCACTAACTCCCTCTACCAACCTAATCACAAAAATCCTAGGCATCCTCCCGAACTTCCTCTTTGTCGTTAAGGGTGCACTTGGTGTTCTGGCCTTGTCCAAGAATACTAAGCAATGTTCATGAATGAGTGGATCTTCTTTGGAAAGTCTAATAAATTCCAAGCCAGTGACTCGTTCACTCAAAAAACTATCAGTTTCCCCAGTGTCAACCAAAGCTTCCATATTCAGCCCAATTATTGTTGTGTCCACAAAGTAAAGCCCTTCAATTGCTTCACTTTGTAAAAATTGTCCTTGACCTCTTGTCTTAAACTCTAACATGCATTCCACCAAAGTTTCCATGACTTCATTGATCTCTTCTGTTGGTTTCTACATTTGAACCATCTCTGCCAAGGGTTTTGACTCCTCCGTTGTTGGTGTGAGTCGAGCCTCCTCCTCAACCAATAGATCCAAATTACATTGCATTGGACAGTTCCTCATAAAATGATTTTGTGAACAAAGGTAACATTCAATCAACCTACCTTTCCTCATGAGTGGTTTGGGATGATCCTTTGTTGTTTCATTGCATTCATGTTGGATGCCCCCACGAGTGCTCCCAATGAAGTTGGTGTCAAATTCTCAGTCTTCCTCGTCAAGGCCTTTAGTTTGTTGATCTCGGACTTCATCTATGCATCATATTCATAAAACCTCTCCAAAGCCTCTTGGATTTTATCAAATCATTGGGTTACATTATCTCTCTTGACCTTCCAAGCTTTGTCATCTGCACTGTCCATTTCGCTGCTTGACCCTCTTCACTTGGTCTTCTCAAGAGCTTTGTGCAACTCCTCCACATTGTCCCAAGTCTACAATGAGTCTTATGGTCATATACACATCCAAGTGCTCAGTTCACCCTCACAAACTTTGCCCCTATTTTGTGCATACACATATGATTGGGCTCAAATCACCTGGGACGAAACAACCCACTTTGTTGAACCATTCACCAAGGTCTGCACCCAACTGCCCATGTGTTTAGGTCTATGACAAGTTCTGCGTTTGTTCACCTTGCCCAAGTGTTGGGTTCATCCTCAGAGCTTTGCGCTTGGATTTCTCAAGGGGTCCACCCAAGTCTACTCACAAGTCATGGATTCATCCGCAACTCGGTCTTCTCACACTAATTTTGTGCTTAGGTTGCTTCTATGATGGGTCGGTCTATTGAACCCTCACCAAGCATGTGCCCAGACGGTTTCACCAACAAGTTCACCCCTCCACAATTGTTATGGCTACAATAGTGGAGAAAAGTTAAATCTGCTCTGATACCACCTGTCATGATCCCACAAGACGCCTGATCAAATCTTGCAATAGTTCACCTCTCAAGGGCATGGGACATCATGATGGTTCTTACTTGGTTGCTTGGAACACTAAGAATACTTCGTCCGGACTACACACTTCACCTAGAGCATAACCATACTCTATTCTAGGCTACCGACTAGTCACAATCCTACTCTAGTGCAATTCTTGCTTACATAGACAATTGTTAACATAGTTTAACACTTAATCTTATTTAAGAATACATTCCATGAACATGAGAATCCAAGAGAACAAATGCAAAACAAACGACAAATGACATAGATGTAGTGTGGGAGTTAGTCTTATTTAAGCATACATTCCATGAACATGAGAATCCAAGAGAACAACTACAGAAAAAACGAAGACAAACACAGATATAGTTCGAGCGACATGAACCGTGCCTAACACCCAACCAAGTCTTTGTTTTTGCGAAACATTTACAATATGAGCACTATCGACTCGGTTTACAAATTTGGAAAAGTCACACGACTTGCCTCACCTCACCAAGACACTCAAGATCAGATTCATCACACCAAGACTCTTTGTCGCAACCATCTCCACAACCACCTGCGGTGCACCTTAGACATGCCCACAACCACAAACTTGTTGCCCCTTCGTTTTCACAGAATTTCACCAAGCTAACATAGATTTTGGTTCTGCCTCACACATGCCTCCACAGACCTGCGTTTCCAAACTTCCCCAAAACCTCCCAAAGCATCCAACTCTTGGCTACTTGTCTTCCATCTTGGCAACTTTGCCTTAGTTCATTGCATCATAATTTCCTCATACTTGTTCTCCAAATCTCTAGTCCAAATGCTCTACGCCTTCCTTTGGTTGTGCACCATTTCTCTTGTATGGACTCCAAGAGTCACTTGTGTGAAACATCATGTCTCTTGGGTGTGTTGCGCCCCTTTGCGAACCCACACTCAACTGACTCGTCGTGCCCTTTCGTGGACTCGTTGCACCCATCCAAGCCTGCACACCCCATCAACCATTTGTCTATTGGACCGACACACCCCATCCTTGGGCGCGCACCCCTTGCCTTGTGTGCTCTCTCATGTCGATCATCGTGACTTATCATGGATGTGTTGATGGGGTCGCCCAACCTCTCCAAGGGCAGACATGTCCACACCTTTGGCATGCTCCCAAGTTTCTCCACCCTTGGCCAAATACAACTCAAGTCTCCATCAATCGTTCTAAGATGAGTAAGGTTTGTGCCCCCTTGGTGTTGCACGTCACCATCGCACACCCAAACGTCTTTGCTCTCCCAACTGATCGCTTATTCCTTGTGCTCTTTGTCTGTTCTATCGCCAAATATGCCCAAGGAGTGTGTGCGCTTAATGGGTGTCATGGGAGACCTTACAATATGGATATTGTAAGGGGCCTTACTCAAGGATTCTACATGGAACTAAAAAGTCTACAACAAACAAGAAATCTGGAAGAAAACTTTCTGCATTAGCACACTAATTAATAACAACAATACATCTCAAAGGAGTTTGAATTCTTTAGCTCTATCTAATTTCCTAATTCTCAACAAAATGACTAACACCTCTATGGATATCCCCTAAATTTTATTTATACTAAAAGAATACAGCAATCAACTCTTCAATCAGTCCTTGATTGAAGGGATTATGTCTCCAAGATCCCTATAATCACAAACATGTGTTCTAGGGATCAAATCCCTTCCTAGACTGCCCTCTCTTAGTCAACAATTAGAATGGATCATGTTGGATTTGGTGCCTTGGGTAATTGAAGGCTTGGAAATCCTTTGGAGTTTGGTGAGGGGACACAATACCCCTTTCTTCTCATGCAATGTTGGAATAGGTCCTCCTTGAACTTGACCTTCTTGAAGCATGGATTAGTGTAGCCCTAGACATGTATAAAAATATGAAAATCATAGATAAACTAGGACACAACACACATTCAATCATCAAACTCATTCCATAATCAATCAATTGCACAAAACCCAACACAATTATATTGATCATGGTCAAGATAAGTTTATGCAGTACAAATGTGGCCAAAATATCTCAAAAGTGGGTCTCTTGATGCTGCAATTGGGAGGCCCATCATCATCCCCTAGCTTATACTTTTGCACACACTTGTGCAAACAAAAAAGGTGATATAACTATTGATGTTATCCCCTCTTGCTAATCTACTATTGTTGGTGTCCCTTTGATTTATTTTGGTCTTTAGTGGACAATAATATACATTTCAATTTTTTGTCCTAATATATGTTCTTTCTATTTTTAAAGGAATGAATCATTACATTAACTCATTTGGCTAACTACTTGTATGTGATGGATAACATATGATTCATGGAATCTTATGTATTTAATCTAAGTTGCATTATGGCTTGATGAGTCAATGGTGATGTTGTCTAAATGTCTTGTATGAGATGGGTATCACATGATTTATATAATATGCATGCATTTAGCCAGAATTGTTTTAGTAGTTTCAAATATGTTATGTTACTAGTAGTG
>SNQJ01S0062090.1:95097-113405 GCA_010110895.2 Picea sitchensis
CAATGGTGATGTTGTCTAAATGTCTTGTATGAGATGGGTATCACATGATTTATATAATATGCATGCATTTAGCCAGAATTGTTTTAGTAGTTTCAAATATGTTATGTTACTAGTAGTGGTGATTTGAGATCCTAGGCAGATAACAAATGGTACTAGAGTTAGAGAGAAGGAAAATTATGGTTTCCTTTGTCAATAACAACATCACGTACATGGAAATATTTGAAAAAAAAACCAGAGACAATTCCAATTTATGAAAAATCCATCACGTAGACTCAAAATCGACATATACTCGTGTTCAATTGTAAAAAATACACGATAGTTTATAAGACGAGGCCATGAAGGTTGACATCAACTTGCAAGGTGCAATTACATAAATCATAATGGCATCGACATACCAGATAGTATCTCAAAGTACACAGTGCAACTATATGATATGTAACGTGTCATGAGTCATGACTCATGACTTAAGGGTCATGTTTGGGATTGGGAACCCAAACATCCCACCTCACCCTATAATGGTGCTAATGTATCTAACCCTCTATCTAGCTAGTCAAGGTCCTTCTTTGCAAATATTGGTCCCTTGGTGTCCACAACCCAATTTGATGTTGGGTTGACCTAATCTAGATCAATGGATTCAATATCCTTCTTGACTTCGAGTTGTTTGTTTCAAAGATGATGGTTGTAATGAACAAACACTAAATAATTTTATCGTCTTTGATCCAACCTATCACCCTTCTTTGGATGTATTTGCTTGAACATGTCAAAATTACGACCACAACTAGAAGCACTAAAAGTTTTGCTAAAAAACAAGGATACCAGGATTTCACAAATGAGGAGTTGACCCACCAATTTCCTCACACCACAGAGCTAGTATATTGTAGAAATTAATGATGAAAATGGATATTACTTGAGAGGAAATTAATTAAAGTGTACATGGATGAGTGATCCGAAAAATCCTTAGATGCTAATTATTATTTAAGACACATACACGTCTACTTGATCTTCGAAATAATAATGAGCATTTGACTGATTGCAAAATACATGTGTAATTACTTATCTATCCAAATTCACTTTAATGATAAACAACTTGCAATATAACTGAGCGAAATAGAACAACAATACCAAAATCGTATATACAAGTTTGTTAATGGAGTTCACCCAATTTGGGCTATGCCTTTGGGTCCACTTCCAATAGAGACCTCTTTATTAATTCTCAAATGCTTGTGTTTTACAATGACCTCTTTACACATTTCTAAAACTCAAAAACAAAGTGCACCATTGAATTCCTTGCGAAGTTTTGAGAAAAATGAGTACAAAGTTCATAAAATTACGTCAATGAACCTCTTGGAACGCATTAAGGTGCAATTCCAAGGTCTTGATACCTCTGGCACAGACCTCGAGACCCAAGCCATACTCTGCAAATGATTATCCTTGCCTCGGTCCACATGCCCATTAAATAGGGTGCAACCCCTAACCTCCGACCACAACTCCAGGGCGAACTTAAATGTTTTGTTGGTGGGTTTTTGTAACATAATGTGTCTTTGGTGCAACAATTAAGGTGTATGTATAATATATGGCAGGTCGCAGGGTGAAACCCTGTCAACCATGCCATATATTATGGCATTTTGTTGTAAGTTTAAACCATACATTAAATAATTAGTTGGTTGATATGTTATTCATGACATATAGTTTAAATACCCCAGCGAGATATGGCACAGGGTTACATTGCAGTGCATATGACATGGCTCGAGGGCTTATCCCTCGACCCTTTTTCCACCCATTACAACTATTATACAACTTTAAATGTAATTCATGCCCCATATGGTTAAGACCCACTTGTATGGTGTAGTGGTAAGGTTGTTGGATGGTAGGCAGGAGATCCAGGTTTGATCCTTGTTGGCATAGGGGCAGACCCAGGGTTCAACGCTTCAACAATGAACCAACAAAACCCTAACTACCGGCCCTTTCAGAAACACCTGTGAAGCAGATGAAGTCTCACCTAACGTAGAGGCAGGGGTGGTTGCAGGACTCAGATGTCTGCAACCTAGCTGGGACACAGATCTGTGATTACAAAACCTTAACAGAGCACTTAGCAGTCATTATTCATCAGTACTTAATCTTAGTTCACAACGCAGATAAACTCTAAGTACATAGCAGTGCAATATTCAACAAGATCCAACACATTCAAGCACTAAGCACATCAGAATAGATCAGATTTGACACTCATTCATATTATTCATTACTAAGTTATCATATCAAATACATCTAAGCATACATTATTGCACTAAGAATAAATCATATGAACAAGAAAACAACCATAATGCACAAAGAAACCATAACATAGGATATACGTGGTTCACCCCCAGCCTAGCGCTACATCCACCAACGCTTCTTCTCTTTATTGTCTTCTATAAATCATTTACATGCACAGAGCCACAAGATCCTACTCCGCATAAGACAAGAGATCTGCGTGCACTTCGCAAGATCCTCCTTCCCTGAGTTAGGTTACATCACAAAGCCCTACACAAGCTTCTTACATCCACTTGCACTTAGCTTTGCAAGTGTCCAACACAACATGCACAAAGAATTTACAGTTATCACTCGCACTTAGTACAACATCACACAGATGCATCTATTGTCTTAGAACTTAGCAAGGCGCCCCTGCTTACATCGCCTATCTATCTATTTATACATTACAAAAGGGCCTAAACATGGGTAAACCCATGGGCCAACATCCCCATACCCGTTACATAATCCCCAAACCTAAAAATCCTTAAACAAGGGGCCGAGATCCCGCGATCTCTGCTTCGACTTGTGCTCCGCCTTCGACAACTTGTCGAAGTCCCAAAATAGGTCAAACCTGACCAAGGGTCTCCAAAACTTGGTTAAGGGCCAACAGGCCCCCAACACTCACCTGTGACTCATCTCGAGTCACTCTGATCTCGGTAGATCTGCCTCAAAAGCCTCGAGCTTGCCTCGAGCTACTTCGCCAGGGCCTCCTGCTTGATGAATTCCTGAATAACTTCCTCGTTCATAGGTCCTTCCAAGCATTGTTCGACTACAATGACTACTTGTTCCAACTTTGCTCCTCAGCCTTCAATATCTTCAAATAGTTGGCAATATTCGTCCTGTACTGGTTGGAGCCTCTGAGTCACTTCCATGAATTTTCTCTGTATGGTGTGGACCTGTTGTTGAGTAGTGCGCTATTCTTGGGATCTTTTCATCCTCTCAACTGCTAACAGGAGTTTCAACTGTGCCTGTACTTTCACCGCTTGTTACTTTGCCTCCTGGAACTGTGACTCCAGTGTCTTTAGTTCAGGTTCTTGAGTAAGTCACTCATAAGTCTGTGCACTTCTACTGCTAATTTGTTTACATTCCAAAGCTAATGCTTTGATTCGTTCAACTGCGCTCCAGGCAATGGCTTCTCTTTGGTCTTGCACGTCCTGTAGAGTGCTTGGCACTATTTGTAGCTCTAGGTATGTTATTCTTTGTTGAAGCTGTTGGATGGCTTCAGCAAGCTGCGCTACTTGTTGCTCCACACGGTCTTCCTCCTTTTTCTCTAAGCCTATCACAGAGCGAAGTGCTCTATTGACTGCTTCTTTTACTCCAACCTGCTCCGCGAGCAGGTTGGAGTAAAAGAAGCAGTCAACAGAGTTGTTCTTTCTCTTGCTAGATCTGCACTTTCTCCTCTTCAAACTTTGTTTGGAGTTCATCCTTCTCCTATTGTGCAACTCGATGTTGTTCTATCACTTCCTCTTGTGCTTGCTTCAGGGCCACTGTGGCTTGTTCTGTTTCTTCCTGTGCGCAACGAAGATGAGCTTTGGTAGCATCGGCTATTCTGCAAAGTTGGGTAGGCTCATCTCCCAAATTTGGTTCTTCTTATGGTGGGGGAACAGTGGACACTGCACAACTGGAGTGAAGGGCCTGTTGTACCCCTCTCATATCTGCTTCAAGCCTTTCATACATGGTTTCCTGTTTTTCTTCATTTCTCTGCAAAAGATCTTCCGAGGTGTCTGATACAGCTGCGATGATGAGGTCGAAGTCATTGAGCATGAACACAGTCTATAGCTTGGTCTTACTATCTTTGGACTTCTTCCGTGATGTAGGTTTCGTGGGGGAAACCTTTCTTTTGTTATATGGCTCTGCGTCACCGAGGGGATTCTGTGGCGGTGTTACTTCGCCTTGCTTCTGCTGATCTTTTTTTCCATTGTGCTCTTCTTTATCTAATTCGTCATCATCTCCTCCTCCAGGTGATTCTGAAGCAGTTTTTTCTGATGCACTGCTCAACTACTGGACCTCTTCTTTCTTCTTCCTTCTGTTAGTTCCAGGTGTATCATGCCCTTCACAAGTGACCTCCGAGCTTCCGATTAGATCAGGATCGGACAGTTCTGCGGGGTCAATAGGGATAAGGAGCTCTGTAGGCCAATCCTTAGTTATTTCTTCTAGGTCCTCCTCTGTGAGCTTATAGTATGACTGAAGCTCTTCTTTACTCTCGTCTGCGCACGCAGTGATATAAATAAAGTGTCGATCTATGCGAAATTTCATAAGGGGCCTGAACCGGTGCAGGGTGTTCGACGTCATACGAGGGACAGCCTCAATAGCCCTCTTTAACTGCAGATAGTAGGTATGGAATACCATGTTTGACTGCCATTGTTTCCCCATATCGCTCGAATACCAGAGCGTGGTGAACTTTGCAAGGAGCGGCTCGAACGACTCAATGTCAGGGAAGGTCGCACCTTCCAACATCTCCCAAGCAGTAAACGTGATGAGGATCAGCAGCCAACTAAAATGGAACTCATAGCCCTAATCTTGAGCTTCGCGGCAATCCAATTCTAATTGGTTGACTAATTACTTTGCCCAGTTCATCTGTAGTCCTTCCACGCATTTTCCAACGAGGTCAACAATGAACCCTGTTACCTGCGTGGGTTTGTTGTTTCTCACTAGCTTCCCTGCGATCAACTGGCAGGCTAAGTGCACTGCGCCATTCTAGATGGAAGATACCTTGTAGCCTCGTGTTCCCTTTTCTACATTGCCATAGGTATCCTTAATCCTCTGTGCCAGGGCGCGGTCTATAGCCTTCCCTGGGTAAACGTCTTGCAGGTCTAGTCCCTGCATGCTCAATCCAGTGATGCTATGGATCAGCACTGGATCGACGATGATGCATCTCTCTAGCCACAGATAGCCGCCATGGAAGCATGACAGCAAAAGCTTAACGCACGCGTTAACCTTCTGGTGCCTTCCAAAATGTGGTATCTTCATTACGTTCAGGATAGTGGATTGCGCGAGGTCCATAGTCCATGGTTGGGGGATTATCCTCAACTTCATCCCCTTCATCCTAGTCAAATACCTATGAGGAGCGAGCATGTTGTAGTTCTTGTGATCCCCTAGGTTGAAGTCCCTGAATTTTAATGTCATGATCCTATCTCGCTGTGGTCAAACTTCACGTATCCCCTTCGAGAGGTACGTAGTAATCAGAATGTAATCGAAGTCCCTTAGGACACTTACATGACTCACTGCACCGGCTAGAGGCGGGATGTAGTCGGGAAGGATAGAAACGATTAACTTCGCATTTGCCAAGTCATCTCGATGCTTGGTTCTTTTCTCGGTTGCAGCTCGGGATGGTCCAGATCCGCGAGCATTCGACGGAGAGGCTTGCACTCCTCTTGTCAATGAAGCTTGAATCCCTGCAGACATTACTTTTTCGGCCATTAGATCGATCAGGACTTCTTCTACAGACTTTTCTACTGCGCTGAGTTTGTCCGACATGCACGCTCGAGATCAAATACTCAGGTCGATAAAAAAATGCTCAATGTAATAGAACAAGTGTTGAAATCTTAGTAAACACAACGCAGTAACAATGAGTTCTCTTGTTGGCTCAGATACAATTCACGAAAGTGTTCTCGGCACAACAGTCGACGGAATAAGTAGACAACGATGTAACGGATCCCTCCAATGGACAAGAGGCCTTCATCAATGCAGTTTGTCCGTTACGATGCGGTCCCAACGGTCCGATGGTGAGCTTTCTGCTCATAACTGTTGTTCTAATCGTTCGAGAGCGTCGGTCTAATGGTCATAATGCCTCCAATGGTTATATTGCTCTGTCATGGAAAAGTGTCACTTTGTGTTGTTCTGATATCCCGACGAAGTTCCAGTTTTTCAAACCTTCCTTCCATGAAGTTTCCTCTGGAACCTCCTGCAATTTTTCTAGATTTGCTCTCTTCTTACTGAGTTTTCTAGCCTTCTTCCCTGTGATTTGCATCTCAATATTCTTCTTTCCATTCTAATTCTTATCTCATTTTCGCATAGTAACTTCGCATTGTTGATAGTATTTACTAGGGTTCAAGGGCAATACTTATTCTCTGTCTGGGGTAGGTTCTCTACTCTCCTAGTCATGAAGTCTCTTAGTTCTTGTTTTTTCCGTTCTAGGGCTTCCTCTTCTTTTTTGGGGGTATGATCTTTCTCAATCTAGGGTTTTCCTAGTAACATAGCAAATGGGGTGTTGTTCTCAATAAATTTAACAAACTCAAATTCTTCCTCTGTCGAAGTTCCATGAGAACTCATAGGGGTTTGGGTAAGTCTTCCACATAGGGTTATCAACTTTCCTCTAAATAATCATATTCCTCCCAATGAAGGAATCATAACAAGCTTTCCTAAAATTTCTCAGGTTCTTTTTGTCATGATATTCACCTGTGTTTCCTCATCCAGAACACAGTCTATGTCGAAGTCTCCTATTCTTATTTCTATGCAGTCTTTTTCTTTGAAAATCTCTGATAAGTTGATATATTTGTGGTCATTCAGGTTTTATTTCATTTGTAGTAATACAGTCTCTTGTTTCTATGCACTATTTTTCTTTGAAAATCTCTGATAAGTTGATATCTCTGTGGTCATTCAAGGTTTCTTTCATTTGTAGTAATACAGTATCTGATTCTTTCTGGGGTTCTGCCATAATCTTAGTCTCTTGGCCTTTCTCAGGGTTTTCTTGTTCCATATTCATTCTTTCAACCTTAGTAATCATTCTAGGGAAATCTAGAGCTTCATGGTCCATAGCTTTACAACAAAGACAATTAGGTATTCTACCAGGACATTCCTTATCAAGATGTCTCGGTCTTCTGCAACTGTAACAAAGAGCTAATCCTCTCTTTCTCTTAAATGATCCCCAGCCTTTCTTGTACTGGCACTAGAATCATTGTAGCTAACTTGTAAAAAATTCTTCCTAGGATCCCGCATCCATTTGTTAGTGCAAACATTCTTTCTATGCATAGGAATAACATATCTTTCATTATTTCTATTAGATCTACTCATATCAAACTTTCTTTTGTCTAGTTGTGCCCTAGTTTTCAGATTAAGACAATTTATCAAACATACCTAGATCCATACTTTCGAAACAAAAATTTCCACTTATCTTACCTTTAACAAAGCACAAAGATTTCAGATCTTACCTCTTTAATAAAAAAAAATCATTTTACCTTTATCAGAGCACAAAGCTTTCAGATCTTACCTCTTTTCTTCAGATCTGCCTCCTCTCTTAGAGCTTCGTGAGTCAAGTAGAGTACCGTGCACTAAAGCAACAAATCTATGCACAAAGATTTCTTTCATTTCCTCAGTTCCCAACAATCACAGTTTCAAGTCCCGACAACAGAACCATTTGTTAGCACAGGGGCAGACCCAGGGTTCAACACTTCAACAACGCACCAATAAAACCCCAACTACCGACCTTTTCAGCAACACTTGCGAAGCAGATGAAGTCTCAACCGAGGTAGAGGCAGGGGTGGTTGCAGGACTTGGATGTCTGCAACCTAGCTAGGACACATATCTGTGATTACAAAACCTTAACAGAGCACTTAGCATTCATTATTCATCAGTACTTAATCTTAGTTCACAACGCAGATAAACCCTAACTACATAGCAGCGCAGTATTCAACAAGATCCAACACATTCAAGCACTAAGCACATCAAAATAGATCAGATCTGGCACTCATTCATATTATTCAGTACTAAGTTATCATATCAAATACATCTAAGCATACATTATTGCACTAAGCATAAATCATATGAATAAGAAAACAACCATAATGCACAAAGCAATCATAACACAGGATATATGTGGTTCACCCCCAGCCTGGGGCTACGTCCACCAACTCTTCTTCTCTTTATTGTCTTCTGTCAATCATCTACATGCATAGAGACACAAGATCCTACTCCGCATAGGACAAGAGATCTGTGTGCACTCCGCTAGATCCTCCTTCCCCGAGTTAAGTTACAGCACAAAGCCCTATACAAGTCTCTTACATCCACTTGCACTTAGCTTTGCAAGTGTCCACCACAACATGCACAAAGCATTTACAATTATCACTCGCACTTAGCACAACATCACACAGATGCATCTACTGTCTTAGCACTTAGCAAGGCGCCCCTGCTTACATTGCCTAGTTATCTATTTATACATTACAAAAGGGCCTAAACATGGGTAAACCCATGGACCGACATCCCCATACCCGTTACATAAGCCCAAAACCCAAAAATCCCTAAACAAGGGGACGAGATCCCACGATCTCAGCTTCGACTTGCGCTCCATCTTTGACAGCCTGTCGAAGTCCCAAAATAAGTCAAACCTGACCAAGGGTCTCCAAAACTTGATCAAGGGCCAACAATCCTCCAGACTTCCAACCAAAATTTTAAATAACTTTATCCATAAATGGCCAATGGGAGGCTGGCACGTGGTAGCCTCTCATTGGTCTATCATTGTGACGTATCAAACTACAATTGGTCCACTTGTGCCATACATATTTCCAAGTCACCTGCTCGGTCAGACGTAGAGTGTGCCACATGGCACCTTGGGGTGTTGCCATGTCAACATCGTACAAATGTACGGTAGTGCCATGTGTCACCTTTGACCCTTTTTCTTTGATTTTTTCCTAGTTTGACCTGAACTTTGATCGGCCATATCTTTTGCATACAAACTATATTTGAGGCGATTTTTGCACCGTTGGAAATAAATCGCCGAGCTTTACGCATTGATGTCCATTTTGGGACCATTTGAGATGATAAAATTTTAAGCATTTCTAAATCCTTCTAGACCTCTATGAGCGTTTTGGATCTTCTTGGACCTCTGTGAGCATTCCGGATCCTCCTGGATCAATGAGACGATAACCATTTTCATGAACCAAGTTCAAACCCCAACAAGCATAGAGCCCTAAAAATTGATTTGTTGGTCGTGTTTGATAACGTTTCATATGCAACTTTGTTATGATCTAAGGGGGGCATATATGGGGTTAAATGTATATGATATGACCCCAAGGGAGGACATACATGGGGCTAAATGTACATGTAATGTGTAAATGTATATGTAATAGGGTTGGCCTAATAGTAAAGGGGCCTCATGTGCAGTGTGTGAATAGGTATATATAGGGATAATGTATTCATTATTGAGGACATGTGAATTGTGAGGTATGAATGTATTTGGTTATTTGGATGAGGCTCTCCTATTCTATAAGGAGTTATCGTGTAACTTATCTCTCTTATCCATCTTGGAGTTGTGCTCCACGCTCACATTGGTGTACATGGTGTGTACTTTTACTTTATTGTGATATTTTAAGCATTTGAATCATAACAAACTTTCATTAAAAAAAATGAAAGAGCACACATGAACAATATTGCAATGCAAATTAGATTATAGGGAAAAGAAAGGTACCTAGTAAGGAAATCTTTCATGCCCGTGTTTCTAAATCACAACTAAATAAAGCATCCACATTCTTATATTTTTTATCTACTAATGGACATAATATTGTACCCTCACATCTAGGAACCTCCTCTTAATGTGTTAGAAGAGACCTTCCATAATCATTGAATTAGTTAAGGGTTCATAAAAAAAAAATGGTTAGGTTGGGTTAGTACTCGACTGCATGCAAAAAGCTATTTGGTTAAAGCTACCAATATGTTGGTTGAATGGCTTCCTTGGTCCNTGTTAGAAGAGACCTTCCATAATCATTGAATTAGTTAAGGGTTCATAAAAAAAAAATGGTTAGGTTGGGTTAGTACTCGACTGCATGCAAAAAGCTATTTGGTTAAAGCTACCAATATGTTGGTTGAATGGCTTCCTTGGTCCAATCTATAGCCTCGTAGATGTCTAGTTTGCAATGTATTTAATATTTATCTATGTCTGCAATCTTCAATAGTCTAACTAATGAATTTAAAATTCAAATAACCTCACTAACATCCTCCTTCCAAAAAAGGATCATTCAATATGAATGATAGAATATTAATTGAATGCTATCTTTTACTCCACTTTGTTACAAGATTTCTTGTTGACAAACATTAGTGTTCCACTGGAATATGTCTCCTAATTTTATGAGGCAAAGGGATAGGCAAGGATGTTCCTTGCCTCCATCCCTGAAATGTAGGGGATGGATTGGGGGTGTCCCCAAGCCATTCTTTGATATCAATGATTTCTTTCTTTGTTTTGGGTAGTTCAATTTGTAGGATATTGGACAACACATCAAGAATCTGCACAAATAATTTGATGCATTTTGGGAGGATATTATCAATGAACAAATTGAAAGGAGGAAGTAAAATGAGTGAGGGAAATGAGAATGATTTTGTAGACATGATGCTTGACATCTGTTAGACGACCAATGCCACAAGCATAAAATTAAGCATCAGGGACGACATAAATGCCCATCTTTTGGATATCTTGACTGTTATAATTAATACTTCGACAATTAATTTAGATAAAGAAACATTGGAGACATTAACAAATATATTGTGATAAAAGAGTGTGCAAGAAGAGGTCAAGTGGATGATTGGAAAATGTGGCCCAAGGTCATGTGATGTTCCAAGTCATGAGTACCTACAATGGATGGTGAAGGAAACATTGAGATTGCATTTGTTGATTCCATTGTTGCTTCCCTAGATTAAACGGAGGCTTGCACTATAGTAGGATACAACATTCACAAGTTTGTTGTTTCTGGCAATGACATCCCAATTGATAGCCATTGTAGGATTATAGAGGAGAATGGCTCATTGTTAGGGGTCTTGGCATAATATCAATGCATGGATGAATCACAGGTACATATAAATTAGTAGAAGAGTAGCAAAACATCGATGGCATTGAAGGAGATGACAAGTCCATGGATGGACATGATGGGGGTTAATGGAATACACATGTGAGCACTTAAAAAAAGGTCTGTAATGATACACATGGGAGGAGGATAGAGATTAAACCCATCATCATCATCCCAAGACATGAACATATCAAATGCATCTTGAAGAAACATCTCATTCAAAGCCATCAATGTAGTTTCTGATATCATGGGTCGACCCACCAAAGTCCTCACACCACATAGCTAGTCTATTGTAGAAATTAATAATGAAAATGGATAATGCTTGAGAGGAAATTAATTAAAGTGTACATGGATGAGACGGTAGCCATTTTCATGAACCATGTTCAAACCCCAACAAGCATAGAGCCTTAGAAATTAATTTGTTGGTCTTGTTTGATGGTGTTTCATATGCAACTTTGTTATGACTTAAGGGGGGCATATATGGGATTAAATTTATATAATATGACCCTGAGGAGGCATATATGGGGCTAAATGTACATGTAATGTGTAAATGTATATGTAATAGGGTCGACCTAATAGTAAAGGGGCCTCATGTGTAGTGTGTGAATAGGTATATATAGTGATCATTTATTCATTATCGAGGACATGTGAATTGTGAGGTATGAGTGTATTTGGTTATTTAGAGGAGGTTCTCCTATTGTATAAGGAGTTATTGTGTAACTTATCTCTCTTATCTATCTTGGAGTTATTCTCCACACTCACATTGGTGTACATGGTGTATACTTCTAGTTTAATGTGATATTTTAATCATTTGGATCATAACAAACTTTCATTAAAAAAATAAAAAATGAAAGAGCACATATGAACAATATTGCAATGCAAATTAGATTATAGGGCAAAGAAAGATACCTAGTAAGACATTCTTTCATGCGTAAGTTTCTAAATCACAACTAAATAAAGCATCCACATTCTTATATTTTTTATCTACTAATGGACAAAATATTGTACCCTCACATCTAGGAACCTCCTCTTAATGCGTTAGAAGAGACCTTCAATAATCATTGAATTAGTGAAGGATTCATGAGAAMAAATGGTTAGGTTGGGTCAATACTCGACTGSATGCAAAAGGCTMTTTRRTTAAAGCTACCGATATGTTGGTTGAATGACTTTTTTGGTCCAATCTATAGCCTTGTAKATGTCTAGCTTGCAATGTAKTTAATATTTATCTATATCTGCAATCTTCAATAATGAATTTAAAACTCAAATAACCTCACTAACATCCTCCTTCCAAAAAAGGATCATTCAATATGAATGCTACAATATTAATTGAATACTATCTTTTACTCCACTTTGATACAAGATTTCTTGTTGACAAACATTAGTGTTCCACTGAAATGTGTCTCCTAATTTTACGGGGCAAAGGGATAGGCAAGGATGTTCCTTGCCTCCATCCTTGAAATGTAGGGGATGGATTGGGGGTGTCCTCGAGCCATTCTTTGATATCAAAGATTTCTTTCTTTGTTTAGGGTAGTTCAATTTGTAGGACATTGGAGGGCACATCAAGAATCCACACAAATAATTTGATGCATTGTGGGAGGAGATTATCAATGAACAAATTGTGAGGAGAAAATAAAATAAGTGGGGAAAATGAGAATGATTTTGTAGACGTGATGCTTGACATATGTTAGAGGACCAATGCCACAAACATAAAATTAAGCAGCGGGATGACATAAATGCCCATCTTTTGGATATCTTGACTGCTAGAATTAATACTTCGACAATTAATTTGGATAGAGAAACATTGGAGACGTTAACAAATCTATTGTGATAAAAGATTGTGCAAGAAGAGGTCAAGTGGATGATTGACAAATGTGGCCTAAAGTCATGTGATCTTCCAAATCTTGAATACCTCTGATGGATGGTGAATGAAACATTGAGATTGCATTTGTTGATTCCATTGTGACTACCTACAATGGATGGTGAAGGAAACATTAAGATTGCATTTGTTGATTCCATTGTTGCTTCCCTAGATTAAACAGAGGTCTGCACTATGGTAGGATACAACATTCACAAGTTTGTTGTTTGTGGCAATGGCATCCCAATTAATAGCCATTGTAGGATTACAGGGGAGAATAACTCTCTATTAGGGGTCTTAGCAAAAGATCAATACATGGATGAATCACAACAAGTACATATAAATTAGTAGAAGAGTAGCAAACGATCGAAGTCATTGAAAAAGATGACAAGTCGGTGGATGTACATGCAGGGGGTTAATGGAATACATAGATGAGCACTTAACACAAGGTCTGTAACGAACACATGGGAGGAGGATAGAGATGAAACCAACCCATCATCATCCTCCTAAAAAATGAACATATCAAATGCATCTTGAAGAAACATTGCATTCAAAACCATCAAAGTAGTTTTTTATTTGAAGTGTAACTTGTGTTGTCCACAACATCTTGAAGCAAATCAATATCCTTGATCAATGGATTAAGTAAAGGCTTAGCTACCTGCCAAGGTATGACCTCTATTCATTATACCAGATCCTTCATTCATTGGAATCCACTATTTATGACCAAGTTTGAAAGCATTGTAGTTTTAAAGATTGTAGTGAAATTGGATTTGCTTACCTTTGTGAGTTGTATTTTAAAAACGATAGGCAAATGAGATAAGAAACATAAACAAATTTGATCATAAAAAAAAATTAAGAGACAAGATGATTAAAGCATCCATATTATGGTTGACATGTTATAGTGTACAAAAACATACCTTTAAAAATGCCTTCCAAGTAAAATTATTTCAAATCTTTATTAAAAAACCAAATATATATCCAAAATATAATTGTAAAATAAAAACTAAATATATATCCAAACTTTAATTATATAAACACTAACCAAATATGTATCCAAACTATAATTATATAAACACTAATATTTTTTCATATAATCTAGGTTTTGAAATATTAAAACGTTTCAATGAAAAAACTAATACTTTATTGTTATTTTAATGTTTAAAATATTAAAAACAACTCATCCAACATAGTGTAAATATAATAATAATAAAAATATACGATATGGTAAAATTGTATTTATACATACTATAATTGCAAGAATATCACTAATTTACAATTTTTTTGAATATTTTGAGATTAATATAATAATAATAAAAATATACAATATGGTAAAATTGTATTTATACATAGTATAATTGCAAGAATATCACTAATTTACAATTTTTTTTTAATATTTTGAGATTGATTATAGCATTTAAGGATGTGAAGCTGTATGTTTATTTATGGCCATGGATGCTTACTATTATGAAGGAAGAATAGATAAACAAAATATCTTTTGTCTAATGGCAATCAAGGGATTGTAAGAACACAACTTACCCATTCAAACTTTGGTTCCCGATGTGGTGTTCTATAGTTCGGATATGGATGGATCTCGTTTTCGGGCACGAACGCCAGAATCTGGACTAAATATTCAGACTATGTATCTCGATGGAAATGGAACTACGTCTGTGGAATGTGCAAAATCTCGGAACAAGCTAGGATGTGCAAAAAGAAAGTCGGAACAGGTAGGATTGTAAGCACACAACTTACCCATTCAAACTTTTTCGTAACATTTTGATGATTATCATAACATTTATTTATGTCACTTACCCATTCAAACTTTTTCGTAACATTTTGATGATTATCATAATCGTTTATTTATGTTTATATTTTGATGATTATAATAACATTCAAAACATTTATTTATGTCACTTAAATATTCAAACTTTTTCTAACATTTTGATGATTATCATAATCATTTATTTATGTTTATTTTATTATGATTATAATAACATTTATTTATGTTTATATATGCTAACTATCATAAAAATATGTGAAACTATCATAACATTTATTTATGTTTATATATGCTACCTGTTTTGTATGAAAAATTGGACAGCAAAACGTCTTGTCGCACTCGGAAAAAACAATAGTCTAGTAAAATAAAAAGAAAGTGGGAAACTACTCTGCATAATGAATCGAACAACAAGAGTCTCGTCATAATAAGAGGAAAATATATTCCAACGCACATGTAGTCTAGTGTGTACCACACATGACGCGTCGTCGGTCGGGAGAGATTAGAATGTGGTCGACGGGAGACGCGTAAGATGCGGGATGGTAACGCTACGAAATTCTCGGAGTCCCACTTGCTGCTGCTTTAATTTCTGACACGTCCCAATTGACAGTGATGGATGTCGACTCCCACTTGCTTCTTATGTCAGTGGATGCCACCTCTTTTGCATAAAGAGTTGGGTCCCAACTAAAGAAATCATATCTGTGGTAAAGAGATCTCAGACACGGACTTCCACTTCAACTTGCCGCTCCTTCAATTTATACATAACACGTCCCACTTGCCGGTGATGGACGTGACTTCCACTTGCTTCTTATGTCGGTGGATGCCAACTGTTTTGCATAAATAATTGGGTCCCAACTAAAGCAATCTCCGTAGGCAACTGAACGCATCTATGCTAAACGCTTTACGTGTACAAAACGGTAATATCTGGTCGGTGGCAATACTCAATAATGCAGTGACAGGTGGAAATTGGCAGAACTTTATGTTTCCACTGCTCAAATTACGGCATTAGTTTCGTCCTTCCGTTCATTTAAAAACAATTTAATAGTAAAAGAAAAGGATAATAAATTTCGTTCAATCGCGACTTGGTTGCTCAACGAAATAAGAAACTCAGTAATCAGCCAGATATCAGTGCTATTTAGTTTTCAATCCATTGGCTAACTATTGATACACAGATAAGAGTAGCAAAGGCGCCGCTGGTAGTTATCTGCACTCGTTGAGAGCATTCAGACAAAAATATTGTGAGATCATTCAGACAAAAATATTGTGGTTGAGCGCCCATTTCCAATCTCTGCAAAACATCTTGGATCTGCTTCTTTGTTATTCTGTGTCCAATGGCAAACGTTAACTTGACCCCAGCTCGTGACGCTGCATCCTCCTCCACATCCCCGTCTCACGCCAATACCAACGGCTATGTGTATGATGTCTTCATAAATCACCGCGGTCCTGACGTAAAGAAAGGCCTCGCCAGCCATCTCTACCATCGCCTTCAAGCCTATGGATTAGGAGTATTTTTGGACCAGCAAGAATTGGAAAGAGGAGACGACCTGACTCCTCAAATCGAAGGGGCTATTCGAACAGCCTCGGTACATATAGCAATTTTTTCTCCAAGATATGCAGAATCGAGTTGGTGTCTCAAGGAGCTGGTAATGATGTTGGAGTCGGGCTCAACGATTATACCTGTCTTCTATAATGTTAGTCCTAGCGAACTTCGATGGACGAGGGGCGAAGATGGACTGTATGCTCGAGCCCTCAGAATCCTCCGGTGCAGCCGTCTATGTAAGACGGACGAAAATGGAGTGTATGCTCGAGCCCTGTGCAAGCTTGCAAAGAAGACAACAGTCGATGTTCGAACCAATCAAAGGAAGCCACGGCATGAACCCAACACTCTTGAAGAATGGAGGAAAAGCCTTTCTGCTGTCGCAGAAAAAAGCGGTTTTGAGCTGAACGCGTGTAACGACGGGTAAGGGTGTCTCCACTTCTCCCTGTCATTCTCAGTTTTTAATCTGTTGGATTAACTTTATTGTTGTAGGCGTTTCTTACTAGTCATTTTATTGTGAATATTACTCAGTGACGAGGGGCAGCTCGTCCAGGAGGTCGTACAACAGGTTTTGAGAAAAGTTCGGAAACCACCTCTCGATGTTGCTAAATATCCAACTGGCCTGGTTGAAAAAGTAGAAGACTTGGAAATGACATTGCAGCGGCAAAGCAGGAAGCCTAACATTGTGGCAATTGTGGGTCTTGGCGGGATTGGAAAAACGACCCTCGCCAAAGAATTCGTCAACCGTCAAAGATCAAAGTACACTCGATTTTGCTTCTTATCTGATGTCAGATCCACATCTTTACATTACCTGTTGAGTAGCCTTTTAAAGGATTTGACTCAATCAGATGTACAAATAAACGGCGTTGAAGAAGGCAAAGCGAAGCTCAAAAGCCATCTATCTTCTCACCAGGTTTTCATCGTTTTAGATGATGTTGATCATAGTGATCAACTGGACGCATTACTTTTCCCAGTTGAAGATGTCATTCATCCAGATAGCTTAATTTTAATTACATCTCGCAATAAGGATGTGCTTACAAGTTCAGGGATTGTAGAATCATCTATTTACAGGCTGAAGGGCCTCAATCGGGAGCACTCGCGAGAGCTTTTTTGCTGGCATGCCTTCGGTCAGCACCTTCCTGTTGTAGGATTTAACGAAGTGGTTGAAAATTTTTTAAATGCCTGCGACGGATTGCCATTATCTCTGAAAGTTCTTGGAGCGCTTCTTCATGGAAAAAATGATTTGAAGTATTGGACTGAGCAGTTGCAAAAAAACACACTTCATAGCGATATACAAAGCACACTTCAAATTAGCTATGATGCTCTGGATAAAGAGGAGAGGCAGATATTTTTAGACATCGCTTGCTTCTTTATAGGGGAAGACCAGAATACCGCCATTAAAATATGGGACGAATCCGGCTGGGCAGGATATTCGGGCCTTTGGAAGCTGCAAAACAGATGCCTGGTGGAGGTGGACAGAGAAAACAAGTTGAGAATGCATGACCACATTAGAGACCTCGGCAGATATATGGCTGAGAATTCAGAATATCCGTGTCGTCTTTGGCGCCTGACAGAGGACCTTCTTCATAATGTGTCTGAACGATCACATGTACGTATTTTGAAGCTTTCAACCGACTTTCAAAATAGCGTTGTGTTATCAAAATTGTCTGTCAAGTTTTGAATTCTTAAAACTTTCCAATATTGTCAATCTTGTTTCTAACAGCMCCGGATGATCATTTCAGGTGCGTGGAATTAGCATGGTTCTTGAAARTAACCCTGAACAAKCTTTCGAAAACCTTTCGACCAGCTGTTGCAACCTAAGCAGGTTGCAGCTGCTTAGGGGTGAAGGATATATTGTTGAACGCGTATTCAGCGTTAGGGAGTTACCAAAACTAATATATCTCCGCTGGGAGAACTGTCCGAACTCCTCCTTACCTTTCTCGATTCCACTAAAGAATTTAAAAGTGTTATACATAAACGGGGAAAATTTGAAAACACTGTGGCAAGATGAATCTCAGGTACTAGTGTTATTTTATTTACAGATCTATCTACTTTTTTCTTCAAATTGAAAAAATTGTTTGC